>MVJL01012009.1:0-16108 GCA_002156465.1 Macrocentrus cingulum | reverse complement strand
ATGACAACGCAACCGCGTTGCCATGCATCCAAACAGGCATCTGTTTTAATACAGGGCCAACTAGATTGCGCTCGATAGGCGAGCGCAGTCGTTAATTCAAATCAGCTGATGAGGTGAAAGCTATCAGCTGATTTTCACAACAGGTCTATCACTCAAAAAATCTCAAAAACTCCAAAAACCTCAACAAAACTTAAACCTAAAAACGTAACTCTAATCCCCGCGAATAAATAATTGATACGTTAGGTCTATCACTCAAAAAATCTCAAAAACTCCAAAAACCTCAACAAAACTTAAACCTAAAAACGTAACTCTAATCCCCGCGAATAAATAATTGATACGTAATTTTCTAGCTAGACAGTACCCTGATGTTTAGGGATGGGTCGCGGTAATTTTTCCGTGGCTCCAAGCCAAGTATAATTTAAACTAAATTACAAACCAATCAACTAATAGACTCGTAACACTAACGACAATAAAAGATAGATTACATAATTTTCTATAGATTGCGGTAATTGAACGGTATCCAAAATTCGGTAACGATAATAAAACATGATTAACCAGACTCTAAACGTTAGCAGATAACTCAATCTCTTAAAAATCAAATTAAACGGGAATAATCTAACTTGAAGAGACTCAAGACTCAACGATACCCTCCTTTCCGTCGATCGGACTGCATTCCGATCACGAGTTCCTCGGTTCCTTGGCCTCCATGGAGTCAACCTGCGGACGCACCCCAGATGTTCCTTCACACTTTTCACTCAGCCAAAACTCCACTGCTTACTCAGAGCACCAACTCAAGACGTCTGTTCTCTACGACATCCTAACTCCGATTTTCCTTGACGACTCTTCGATTCAGACTCTTAACTCAGACTCTCCTCGACCGACTCCCAACGAAGACTCCCCACAGACTGCCCTCCAAAGACTCTCTCGACGACTCAAAAGCTGTAGTCTCAATCCGACTCTAAACGAACTCACCCGAGCGATTTCTCCGCCAGAGCCACAGGGAAGCACGAAACCTAAACTTAAATCTAAACGGTCATTCCGGTTGCGCGTGGCCATCGGGCACCCGGATCCACCACGCAAAATTCCTAAAACCTAAAAACTGTGCTCCCCCTGACCCCTACCATATAGAGTGCCAGGTCCTTCGCCTGGTCTTCTGACCTTACGGTAGTTCCACAATGCTCTACAATCTACATCTTACGATCGGAACTCTACTTTGTCGATCAAGCCTCTCGAATCCTCACGACTATCGATCTTTTTCGTCTCGTTTTGTTCCGCGTCTCTTTCTATTGAATCTAAATACCCAATACTATTCTCCAAATGACCATCACCTGTTGGAAATAATTAAAATTCGGATAAAATGAATATTAACACGATAAATGGCTGTGTTCTCGTGACAGCAACAAAAAATAACGTCACAACGTCTATAATACAATACAATAAATGTACTACATTTAATGGATGCAATAGCTCTGTGTTTTTGATTCTTGCGCCTAAAACTGACCAATAAGATCCGGAGTTGAGTGACCTTATATGCGCATTTGCCTGCATGCGCAGTCCTGATGTAGCCACAATATATCGCAAAAAATATCGTTTATCGATATATCGCCACGAAAAAATATCCATATTTTTGTAATTTAGTATCGATACCTGAAATTTCGATTTCTTTCGCCTATCACTAGTCGTTGCTCGGCTTGCTTTGTGCGCACTATGCGTGCAGTCGTCACGTGACGCATGCGGTTAATCAGCGTCGTCTTCTTCGTTGTCGCCGGGCTGCTGCCGTGCACACTATGCGGGCAGCTAGTGCGCGATTCGCACGGACAATAAGCTTCGTCCATCTCATCTGGTTGTCTCGGTGACTGGCGGCAAAATTTGAACGGCGTTTCCCGCTAGCCTGGTTGACTAATCTGTGCCTAGGGATGGTGTTGAAGTCACTTGTGGGTGTTTCCTGATATTTCTCTGCGTTCTTCGGTGTCGCGGTGCGCTAGGGTTCTCCTGGTTGACTAATCTGTGCCTAGGGATGGTGTTGAAGTCACTTGTGGGTGTTTCCTGATATTTCTCTGCGTTCTTCGGTGTCGCGGTGCGCTAGGGTTCGGTCACGTCTGGTAGTTGACTCAATATAAATTATATACAGTATTATTCTCCGAGCTCGTAGCCCAGTGGTTAAGACTATCTGGCGGCGGCTCGGTGGGGCGCGGGTTTCTGGTAGTTGACTCAATATAAATTATATACAGTATTATTCTCCGAGCTCGTAGCCCAGTGGTTAAGACTATCTGGCGGCGGCTCGGTGGGGCGCGGGTTCGCGCCTTGGTTAGGGCGGATTTTTTTCCGAGCTGCGAATGATGCTCGTAGCCCAGTGGTTAAGACTATCTGGCGGCGGCTCGGTGGGGCGCGGGTTCGCGCCTTGGTTAGGGCGGATTTTTTTCCGAGCTGCGAATGACCCCAAGATTGACCATTCTCTTGATAGAGATATGAAAGTCTTTAATTCTGTGAGATTATGTGTTCGCTACGGAGGGAAATCCCACGAGGCAGAAACTCCCAAGATTGACCATTCTCTTGATAGAGATATGAAAGTCTTTAATTCTGTGAGATTATGTGTTCGCTACGGAGGGAAATCCCACGAGGCAGAAACGAAAAACAAAGACAGACATTAAAACAGATACGAAAGAAACGAAAGAAGAAGCCGTGAGATTATGTGTTCGCTACGGAGGGAAATCCCACGAGGCAGAAACGAAAAACAAAGACAGACATTAAAACAGATACGAAAGAAACGAAAGAAGAAGCCGCGTAAAAACCTACAAGGCGTGGGTATACGCAGGATACAAATACCCCATTTTTTTAAAAAAGTATTATATTTTAAACAAGTAGAAACGAAAGAAGAAGCCGCGTAAAAACCTACAAGGCGTGGGTATACGCAGGATACAAATACCCCATTTTTTTAAAAAAGTATTATATTTTAAACAAGAATTACCTATCTCGCGTCTGATAGTGCTCCTGGTGGACTGCGAGTACCCGTAGTTAGGTGGGAATTTACCTCGATAGATGTGAATCATATTAATTTTTAATGAACGCTACGTGGCGAGCCACGTCACAATACACAGACATGTCATATCAAAAGCTTCAATATTAATGGTTATTTGACGAATTATAAAAGGCACGTAGTGCTTCGTTTAACTGAAGATCGCTCCATTTTTATTGCGCTGAGGAATGATGTCGAGAATCATATGAAGAAAATACGCGCGGGAGAAAAACTCGACGAAATGATCTATCCGTTGTCATTACTTGGGTGTCACATGACGCATGCAAAAGAAAATCAGGCCTTCTGCACATTACTATTGACATGCGGAAAATGGGAGTTTAAATCTGACGATGCCGCACAAATATGGCTATGTGTGAAAGAACGTCTAACGTGCTTTTGTGTAACGGATGATTATTTAGAGTGGCTTATCCAACTAACTCCGCTCAAGTCGATTTATCCGACGAGCGGAAAAATGGATCACAAAGACTTTTTAGAAAAAATAATCCTCGAGTTCGACCCGTTATCCAACTAACTCCGCTCAAGTCGATTTATCCGACGAGCGGAAAAATGGATCACAAAGACTTTTTAGAAAAAATAATCCTCGAGTTCGACCCGCTAGCAAAGAGGGTAAGTTGAGGAATGCCAATGGCATCTTTTTTCTGGAGAATAAAAATTTACTCGAAAAGGATTATTTATCGAAAGTGATATTAAGCATGGCTTATCCAACTAACTCCGCTCAAGTCGATTTATCCGACGAGCGGAAAAATGGATCACAAAGACTTTTTAGAAAAAATAATCCTCGAGTTCGACCCGACAGCAAAGAGGGTAAGTTGAGGAATGCCAATGGCATCTTTTTTCTGGAGAATAAAAATTTACTCGAAAAGGATTATTTATCGAAAGTGATATTAAGCAAAAATTTACTCGAAAAGGATTATTTATCGAAAGTGATATTAAGCAACGATCCGAAGGATATTACAGCGTGCTATTGAACTGTTTTTGACTGTTGATGATAATTTATCATAAACAGATGAAAAACAAAAACAATGATCGAAACACTAAAAAGCCGTCGAGTCCAGGAAGTCTTAGAGGAATACCTAATCCTTAATTTCCTACGCGGTATTTTTTTTTTCACTCCATTCTAATAATTTCCACTTAACATAAACTAGTTATTCGTATGAGCTGTAAAATAAAATGATTTGTTTATAACGTTTAATAATCAACTGAATTTTTTATTCTAACAAACGATGATTCCTTTTTTACTAGTTACAGAACAGGGAAATGGGCCGTTTAGAATTTTAATATATTTTAATACATAATATTTACTTCGATTTTTCTAGATATTTATAAAATTCTGTCCGAACTCTGGCAAAATTTTAAGAAACCTTTTGAGTTGACTAACATAATGTTTTGAATTTTCATTTATTAAAAAAAATTATCGTTCGGAAATTATTTAGAATTAAAAAAATTATTATTCCAGCTATAAAAGTTATTGTAACTTGTAAGCGGTATGTAAAACAAAAAAATATGCGAACAACAACAAGGGGCAATTTAATAATCTTATGAAAAGTTCAGAGACATTTTTCACGTAAGCCGCACGTTTTCCGAGACATAGCGTGTTTAAAATCGAAACAACGGATTTTCAACAAATTGAAAGCTTTTCAATCGCTTATATCTTGACAAATACGGAAGTTGGATAAAGTTTATTCAGAACCTTCTTTGTAGGTAATACATGACGTTTTCAATGTCAATTGTAAAGAGATTCATCTCCTCGCATCGTTTTAAAAACCAGCGGACATCCTTTAAACCTCAAAATCATGGATGGGATAAAATTAAGGTTCGGTGGCGCATGACAGACGTAGATTAATATACATCTCTGATTGTCCTCTTCGTGCGTGTATCCCGACAGTAAATTGATATTTTTGATGATTTTTCTGACATTTGGACATCATCAAACTTAAATACTTCGCGGTGAAGAATTTTGCTAACTTTGTAAACATCACGGAGTGAGTACCAAAGTGAGGATAGCATAGATTAGAAGCTGCCTGTACGGGTTCTCATATGATGGAAAAAAATATATGACACTCCAGCGGTTCAACCTTGACTTTTTGAGCGAAAAAGCGGGGAATTTAAATGAGAAATTCCAAATTTAAACTTCTATAACTTAAAACTTGACGTTTCATTCATTAAGTTATGGATTAAATGCACGATTATTTGTATTATTATGTTGGGAATTGAATCAACGATTTGCCCTGACGCTGATAAAAATGACGATTATCATGAAAAGAGGTCATAACGGGAGAAAATGATCAAGAAAAATGATGAAGCAATCATGAAATATGGGGGGGAAAAGATTTAAACATCAAATTGAATTTGACTCGGTGTAATTGACATAAAAATGGGTCGTTTTTCGGGGGAAAACCGGCGAAAATAGAATAAATACGAGTTTAATCGATTTTCAAGGCCAAGAACCAAGGCGTAGCAAACTAATCCACCGAAGCTGCGCCCCAGCGCTGACAGGGTTGGGGGGGGGGGAAAGATTTAAACATCAAATTGAATTTGACTCGGTGTAATTGACATCAAAATGGGTCGTTTTTCGGGGGAAAACCGGCAAAAATAGAATAAATACGAGTTTAATCGATTTTTAAGGCCAAGAACCAAGGCGTAGCAAACTAATCCACCGAAGCTGCGCCCCAGCGCTGACAGGGTGTCAGTGAAAAAGTACCGTTAATAGGGGATGTTCTGTAAGGCCAAGAACCAAGGCGTAGCAAACTAATCCACCGAAGCTGCGCCCCAGCGCTGACAGGGTGTCAGTGAAAAAGTACCGTTAATAGGGGATGTTCTGACAAGGAATAAATGCAAATGAAACGGGAATATAGTACAGAAAAATCGTCGCCACGGTGTATTGACTTTGACTTCGTACGATCGCGTGCTGGGATGTTCTGACAAGGAATAAATGCAAATGAAACGGGAATATAGTACAGAAAAATCGTCGCCACGGTGTATTGACTTTGACTTCGTACGATCGCGTGCAAAAAAGTGGTTTTACTCAAAAAATAGTCAAAAAATGCGACTTTAGAAAGTATTTTGACCAAGAAGCAAGGCTGACTTTGACTTCGTACGATCGCGTGCAAAAAAGTGGTTTTACTCAAAAAATAGTCAAAAAATGCGACTTTAGAAAGTATTTTGACCAAGAAGCAAGGCCGAATAATCCACCGAAGGTGCGCAGCCAGTGCTAATAAAAACGAACACAGGAATGCCAATCCACTGTGGTGCAGACCACTATTCTAGAGGCATCTGGTGGGAATTATTGTTGAATTTTACTTGTATATTACGCTTCCGAAGTACACAGGAATGCCAATCCACTGTGGTGCAGACCACTATTCTAGAGGCATCTGGTGGGAATTATTGTTGAATTTTACTTGTATATTACGCTTCCGAAGAGGTAAAAAAAAGATACCCGCCTACGCAAAGATACTACCTAGATAATAATAAACTAATCCGGCTTATAATCCAAGTAGTCCTCCTATTCATCATGGTAGTCTGTGGGAAAAAAAATCCGCATCACCAATTACAACCTTGTGATGCATCAAAACTTGCGGCGCGAGCGATGAAATGTCTTCGTCAAATAACACGATGATTTCAAGATACAATATAGATGTTTTACATCATATGCGACTACTATAAGACTCGCTCTTTCTTTTATGTTTTCTTCAGGCACTTTAGCAAAATAACTTGGTGATCACCGGAGCCTAATGTAATAGAGACGAGAACAACGTATCGGACATCAAATTCAACATTTTCCAAGTCATGTACAGGACAAGTTTATCTACGTACTCCTGTGCGATGTACGGCCTGGTACTCTCATGACGCTGGATTTAATTCATATTCTTTGTATATTTTCCAAGTCATGTACAGGACAAGTTTATCTACGTACTCCTGTGCGATGTACGGCCTGGTACTCTCATGACGCTGGATTTAATTCATATTCTTTGTAATATAAATTCTCATTCCCCGAGCTAGGTTTTTTCAGCTTGCAGATCCAATGATTGTCCAATTTTCCGGTAATTCGGTTCTGAAGGTATATATTCTTTGTAATATAAATTCTCATTCCCCGAGCTAGGTTTTTTCAGCTTGCAGATCCAATGATTGTCCAATTTTCCGGTAATTCGGTTCTGAAGGTAAAAAGCAAATATAACCCGCTCAGTACTCAAGACATAAGTGGTTAGAAAATTCCACAGTCATAAAATTGCACGGCATGTCTTCAGATGTGAGTCAATGCTCGCGGGGAAGTTAGTTATGCTCAGTACTCAAGACATAAGTGGTTAGAAAATTCCACAGTCATAAAATTGCACGGCATGTCTTCAGATGTGAGTCAATGCTCGCGGGGAAGTTAGTTAATAAAACATGAAGTTGATTTTTCAGCAAGAATTTGTACTTAAAATAGTGTTTAGTCAGCCACAGTACATCACGATCAATGAAATTAACGACAATTCCGAACAGCGCACCTCCATGATTTTTCAGCAAGAATTTGTACTTAAAATAGTGTTTAGTCAGCCACAGTACATCACGATCAATGAAATTAACGACAATTCCGAACAGCGCACCTCCAAATTGCTGTACTGATTTTTTAAATCTATTCTCTTTCAGATTAACAGGCTCGTCGAGGAGACACCTAAACGGCGAATACTCGAGTCCCTGCAGCTTGTTTTAACGTGATGTAGCATCTCTCAAGCGTCATCATGCTAACAGCTTTAACAGGCTCGTCGAGGAGACACCTAAACGGCGAATACTCGAGTCCCTGCAGCTTGTTTTAACGTGATGTAGCATCTCTCAAGCGTCATCATGCTAACAGCAAAAAACTTTAAAATTAAAGCAATTCAAGAACAAGCTTCAAGCAACCCTCAACGCATTATAAAACTGGAAGTTCGACTAAAAACATTATTAGAAGACGGTAGTTTTAACAGGCTCGTCGAGGAGACACCTAAACGGCGAATACTCGAGTCCCTGCAGCTTGTTTTAACGTGATGTAGCATCTCTCAAGCGTCATCATGCTAACAGCGAAAAACTTTAAAATTAAAGCAATTCAAGAACAAGCTTCAAGCAACCCTCAACGCATTATAAAACTGGAAGTTCGACTAAAAACATTATTAGAAGACGGTATCAAGCAACCCTCAACGCATTATAAAACTGGAAGTTCGACTAAAAACATTATTAGAAGACGGTAGTGAGGGAAATCAGAAATTAGTTGGCAATGCCATTGGACGAGTGGCTAAACGAGTAGAATATTTATCAACAGATTGAAAAACCGACTTTAAACCAGTTGAACACAACAATGACAAGTTACATGAAATGGATTCACGAATCATTACACTTGAAAATGGACCATGAAAAAGTAATTGCCCAATGTAATTGCCCAACAACTCCACAAGCCAGCTCGCAGGAATTATCAGCGACGTCGTGTGGAAGTTCGAGGGTTGGATCGAACATGGCAAGCAGATCTTGTAGAGATGATTCCATATTCAAAGTTCAACAAGGGGTACAAATACTTATTAACCATTATTGATAATTTTTCTAAATTCGCCTGGGCAGTACCCATTAAAATTAGAGATGATTCCATATTCAAAGTTCAACAAGGGGTACAAATACTTATTAACCATTATTGATAATTTTTCTAAATTCGCCTGGGCAGTACCCATTAAAAATAAGACAGGGGTTGAGCTTGCAAATGCAATGAAGTCAGTGTTCCAAGATGGGCGTATTCTCAAGCATCTACACGTTGATCGGGAGAAAGAATTCTTAAAATAAGACAGGGGTTGAGCTTGCAAATGCAATGAAGTCAGTGTTCCAAGATGGGCGTATTCTCAAGCATCTACACGTTGATCGGGAGAAAGAATTCTGCAAAAAAGAGTTCCAAGCTCTCATGAGAAAACATAATATAAATATGTACCACATTCAGCAACTTGAAAGCATCCACATGTGAAAGATCTAACCGAACATTGAAAAATAAAATGTGGCAGCGGTCTACATTACATAATATAAATATGTACCACATTCAGCAACTTGAAAGCATCCACATGTGAAAGATCTAACCGAACATTGAAAAATAAAATGTGGCAGCGGTCTACATTTCGCAGCACATACAGATGAATAAATTCTCTGCCCAATTGGATTAAACAATATAGTAATACTAAGCATCAGACAATCAAAATGAAGTCTGGTGCTGATGTTTCAGTAATTAATGAGAAAATATTGCTAAAAACTTTGTAGAAACGTTTTAAATCTGCTCACTATTTCACTAAATTCACCATTGGCAATAAAGTTAGTATCAGCAAACACAAATATGTATTCGAGAAGGCTGATATACCCAATTGGACAACAGAAATTTTTACTATTGTCAAAGTCCGACGCACGAACCCACCAACCTATAAACTCAAAGACTATGAGGACCAACCCATCAACGGTGGTTTTCATGAGGATGAGCTCAGCAAAGTCCAATATCCAGTCCAATATCTTGATGTGTATCAAGCTGAAATTTTCACTAAATTCACCATTGGCAATAAAGTTAGTATCAGCAAACACAAATATGTATTCGAGAAGGCTGATATACCCAATTGGACAACAGAAATTTTTACCATTGTCAAAGTGCGACGCGCGAACCCACCAACCTATAAACTCAAGGACTATGAGGACCAACCCATCAACGGTGGTTTTTATGAGGATGAGCTCAGCAAAGTCCAATATCCAGTCCAATATCTTGATGTGTATCAAGCTGAAATGGACTATGAGGACCAACCCATCAACGGTGGTTTTTATGAGGATGAGCTCAGCAAAGTCCAATATCCAGTCCAATATCTTGATGTGTATCAAGCTGAAAAAGTATTTAAAAAACGCGGAAATTAATCTTATATTAAGTGGTTAGGATTTAGTAATAAACACAATTGTTGGATTCATGATTCTGAGGTCTGTATTGTGTAATTATATATTTTAATTATTTAATTCTTTATATTAAGTGGTTAGGATTTAGTAATAAACACAATTGTTGGATTCATGATTCTGAGGTCTGTATTGTGTAATTATATATTTTAATTATTTAATTCAAAAAATGTTATTCGAAGTTTTTATCATATAAACACAATTGTTGGATTCATGATTCTGAGGTCTGTATTGTGTAATTATATATTTTAATTATTTAATTCAAAAAATGTTATTCGAAGTTTTTATCATCTATTGAAAAAATTCACCTAGCATTATAAACATTCATAGGTCAAATTATTGATAAGTATTTTCAACATAACCCCACGGTAGGGTGTCGGTTGAATTTTCTATAAGCTGGCGTTTATCATCGTTCCAGCTTATCTATAGGTCAAATTATTGATAAGTATTTTCAACATAACCCCACGGTAGGGTGTCGGTTGAATTTTCTATAAGCTGGCGTTTATCATCGTTCCAGCTTATCGCAATTTCGTCTCCTAATCAGATATTGGTCTTTTGTCACGATTGTATGCTCATTCAAACATTTTATGAAATCATCAAACGCGATAGAGTCTAGAGTCGACCCTTTTCCTGTCTCCTAATCAGATATTGGTCTTTTGTCACGATTGTATGCTCATTCAAACATTTTATGAAATCATCAAACGCGATAGAGTCTAGAGTCGACCCTTTTCCACCCGTTGCATGCTTCTTCACTTTGCTATCACCATAGATTGTGAAAGCGCATAATTCAGCTCGCAATTCTACAAATTCACTAACGACTTTTCCATTGCACTCCTCTTTTATGAGCCCCAAAACTGTTTTCTTGACATGTGAAAGCGCATAATTCAGCTCGCAATTCTACAAATTCACTAACGACTTTTCCATTGCACTCCTCTTTTATGAGCCCCAAAACTGTTTTCTTGACACTTTCATTACAATAATATATCAGACTATCGGTGTCTGTGTACATTAATTTCGATTCGCCATTTCCAAAGTTTTCTTTATAATTGTAATGAAAATCATATATATACGTTTTCGCTAGATTAAGAATATGGTGTCTGTGTACATTAATTTCGATTCGCCATTTCCAAAGTTTTCTTTATAATTGTAATGAAAATCATATATATACGTTTTCGCTAGATTAAGAATACAAAAGCCTATGTAAAGCGGTTCGTTGAATTTGCTGTTAAGCCTGTGAAGTTCAATAACAACAAGATTTTCATTCATAATAGACAAACTGGGAAAACTTGGTCTCGATATATAGTTTTTAGCGCCAGACCATCCCGCCCAATAATTTACAACTTTAACATTTTCATAGTTTCGCATATTTTCCATAGTTTTACCGAACACAGCGTTATTCATCTTATTCATCAATTCGTAAAATTTTTTTGTAACTTTTGTGTTGCTTGTTTCCTACAATTATTATTTTCAACGAGATACGCCTTTAACTATGGTTATTGTTTGAATTTTAAAACTTGATGAATTCTCGTGAGCTTAAGACCAAGTTCCAAATATTGCTCCAAATTTTTATATTGTTTTACATATTGCGTATTAGAATAAAGTGCGATAGAAACTTTTGACTGCTTACCGTATGGCAGTGTGAAATGTTCTGCGCACAATGGTCTTTATTGGACTCGTGAAGTTCCACCGGATAACTAAAATCTATCTCCAAAATATAACCTACAGACACATCGTCTTGGAAAAACCTATTAACATCGTTTATATTCATTAAACCATCTACCTACTCAAATCTGCCGTAGGGTAATGGTGAACTCATAGCTGCACCATACAAAGTATTAACATCGAAATACATAATGTATGGTTCTGCTTTTTCTGAATCAAAATCTGCGCCCATGAATCTATCATTCGCTTTTGCATACCGGTTGTTGCACTGAGAAACCCTGTCTCTGATGCCTTTCTCAATGAAGGGCAGCATTTCAAGATCAAGAGCAATACAAGTTTAATATCTGTGAGTTTTAAATAGCATCAAACGCAAGACCTGGTGCAGTATAATAATGGGCAGGGTCTAGAGCATACGTATCGATACAACTGCGTTGGAAATTTTAAAACATGTCAGCAAGTAATAGAACATCGGATCTTAATTATTATTCAGAATACTATCCAAGCGTGTTGTGCTGGAATTTGTTTTAGACTTGTTGAGCATGCTTATAATCTGCTTCAGAGACACGCTCATTATAAAGTTTTGAATAAGAACCCCTGCTTGGTGGTAGCAAATTATCTCCAAGTTCCACAAGGGAATCAATGTATTCGCATGGAAATACCCTTTTTCGTGTAACTAGTCTGAACTCATCGATATCTGGATAATGCCGCTTTATAATGTCTTTATCATCATCTGTCAAGTATGAAGCCAATTTTTCATGCTCAAAGCCATGAATCGAAACGAGTCAATGAATCTCAGCCGCACTCGTACCATTAACGCACTTGCTTACTGCAATATATTTTTCTTTACTGATTGGTAAAACTTCTCAATCACTCTTTAATATTGAATGTAATGCCTCAATCGAAAAGTGAGGATAATAACCGGAAAAATTGTGAAAAACTATTGGAATTGCGTAAGATTGCCTGTATCGTAAATTGCGCAGCGATTGTGTGCTGGACCCCGATATTTACTAATAAAATGGCAATGCATGGTCTAGATGAAAGTCAAAATTTTGAGCTTATCCTTCAAGTTCATTTAAAAACTATTCAGTACACCTGTGGGATCGAATCAATTTAAATTCCAATAATTGATCATTGAAGCTACATTTTTGGAAAAATCATTAAAACCATCTTCTCCTGGTTCTAGGATACATTTCAAATCATTGCATACTACGAATGGAACCAAATCTTGATGCATGAATTTTAAAAATATTAAAATATTACTTTCTTCTGGAAATATCATCCTCATAGTATTTCATGAAAAACACCCAGCTATACGATTTAAAAATAATTTCTCAATTCTGAATTGACACAAACATCTATCGCAAAAATATAGTTTAGATGTACACTTTGACAGCTGACCTGACTCTATTAGGCGTCATGGACGTGTTATCAAGGTGAAGTGAAAAATTGGTCAATACCGTTCCATATTTTCATAATTTCCATTTGACTCTATATCTGTATTAATCATCAATAGATAGATCGCAGTCTGATCCAAATTATTCCTGCTTAAGTATAGCAAGTATTATTTAGGAAGTTTGGCCCATCAATTAAAGTCTGGACTCTACGCTCTGAAAGCAAGCACAATTTTTTCAAATTTGTAATGCGCGTACTTCATAATTTTTCAAATGTCACACAGTCTTTGAGTGAAAAACATGAACTCTTGCAGACGCTACTGCGCAAAGGAGCTGATCAATTAATTTCAATCTGTATTGAAAAACCCAGTATGTTTACAGCTGCTTTGTTCGCAGAACCATTACAAAAAGTCGTTTGTGATGCGAAATTGCCCTCATACATTCAAAAGTACAGTTCAGTTACTATTAAAGGTAGTATCGGCGATGCAGTTGTGGTTCGGCAAAAATCGTACCAGTATGATGTTGAGATAAGCACAATTATGTTAATTTTATTCGATAATAGTTATGAGAATGTATATTTGATTTTTAAAAATAATATTACTATCTTTCACCCGGTAATTCGATTTTACGAGCTGCATCCTACAAAAAATTATGGATGTATCGATATTCAGCACTTAGCTCCACACTCTCCCTTACATGTTTATTCGCTAGGAGTCATGAAAGGAGTAAGGTTGCCACATGGAATCACTAAATAAAAAAATTACAATATAAGGTTTGAGCATGGAATCATCATATAAAATAAATTAGAAAATAATTATATATAATAAGACAAAAAAATCATTTTTATGCGATTTAAATCTTCATTGCTGAATGGCACAAAGATAATACCTAGCCATAGTTGTTTAGAATTAAATTTTATCGCTTGTTAGTCGTTCATCAAGATGCCACTATACAAAGTATGTAACAAAGATCAAGGGCGGAAAATATTCATCAAGGGTAGCAGCCTGGAAGACTTCATCGCCTGTGCGAACACAAAATTTGCGCTTGCTGAATCCAAGAATGGCTGTAAAGTAAGGATCAATTTATTTGTTCAATGTACAGCCGATTATATCCTTTGGAAATGAGACTATTTTTTTAAATTAATTAGGAAATTTTGTAACTAATGTGAATATTGCGTGTTCATAGATTGTTTTGTAACAAGATGGCAGAGAGATTCCTGATTCGGAGACATTGGATATAACTGCACAGGATATGAGTAGTGCTACCTTGATGATTTTACCCAGAGACGATGTATGAGTATCAGAAACTTTCCTCAACTCATCCGAGCTAGATTCATCGGCCTTTGAAATACTACTGAATAATATTGCTACGGATGAAGGTGGGCAGAAACACTCTAAATGAAATTTTATTCATACATATAAATATAATATAATATCATTTTTAGCAACGAAACGTGGGACCTGGAACATGCAACGCAGGTAAATGATAATAGTACTGAGCTGTCCGCAGAAAATCAAGTTATTAAAGAGCAAAATCTATCAGGGACGATAAATATTATTCAATCGATACCGTGGTTATCATTTTCAACTGGATTAATAGATTCTTGTAAAGCTGATCAACTTCCTAAACCTATGGATAGACGGGCAATGATCCATGGAATTCCCAGCTACATGGTTGACGACCTCAAGGATCAACCTTGAACTACTGGATAAAAAATTGTCCAAGCAATAGTGAATGAGTATCGAAATTCTTTTAAGGAAAAATGCAATGGCACTGTTATCGGAGATATATGTCGCACACTGGTCACACAAATTTCTACAATCGCGTTCGGTACCATGTGAATATCGAGAAAATGGCTAACTTTGGCACAGATAAAATTGGATCATTGACTAAATCAAAAGCTAAAAAAATCCGGAAAAAACACTGTTGCGGTCGATCAGTATGGTTGTGTACAGTACGAGCCTGCATTGGCTATCACAGCAACGCCGCAAAGTCAAGAGAAAAAGAAAAAAATTATGATTAAATGAGACCAATTTGAGGAAAAATCGAGATGGCAGTAAAATTAGAATTCATTTCGATGACACGTATGCCAGTCAACTCTTAGAAATCAATAACCGCTCGCATATGACTCGCCAATCGTCTGCCAAGAAAACTATTGGCGTGATGATGGGCCGATGGATGTTTTAATAATTTTTCAATTCATGATTGGGCTATACATGATGAGCGTCTGGGCTGACTGTGGCCCATTAGTTTGCCCATTAGTATTTGAAAGAAACGGCTTGGCCATAAATTTAAGATCGGTCCAAGATTGTAAATTATAAGGGGCCGTACTTGAGCCCATGGTATCACGTGACAATAGATTTCGAATTGGCTTGATCATGGCCCGAGTTAGGCAATAGTATGGGGTCATTCATTTGCCACTAGTTCGCCAATCAGTATTTACAAGAACGGCTCGACCATAAATTTAACATTGGCCCAAGATTGGAAAATATAACGGACCATACCTGAGCCCATGGTACCACCTGATGCTAGGTTACGAATTAGCTTGATCATGGCCCGAAATAAGCAATAGTATGGGGCCATGCATTTCCCCAGCGTACTCGCATTTATATTGGCGGCTTACTGGCTATACCAATTTATCACAATTAGCCGATCGTGTAGCCACTCATATTCCCTTCGTCTCGGTATTATTTGTATTCTCGTTTCAAGTCGTGTCAACTCTTATTCAAGTCACATATTATTATCAATATGTGCCGAACATTAGATCCACAAGTAACTTTGTCACACTATTTTTAGTGTTCAAGAGTCGATAGTGCCGAAAAAGTTGATAGTGAAATTGATAACTGTAGAAAATGTCGAATTATTATCACGTACAAAAATATCCCCAATTGAAACTCAGAAGGTTCGATTCGTCAACGAGCAATAATTTTCACAATTCAAGTGGCTCTTGGGAAGGGTCATCATTGTTAAACAATTCAAGTGGCTTTCGGGAAATCTCATTATCATTAAACGGCAGTTATACACGTCATCAAGAGAAACCAACATTAGAATTAATAACTGCCGATAATAACGCTGATCTAGAAAGCAATAATCGAAAAGAAGAGAT
>MVJL01012006.1:0-16858 GCA_002156465.1 Macrocentrus cingulum | reverse complement strand
TTATTTTACCTACCCTTAATATAATATTTTTTTCCATTTTTTGTAAATTTTAATACGCGGTGTACGATACGCCGTAGTTAGAGACGTCGTTGCACGGAATTCGGGACAGCGCCATTTTGCCTAACACGGAATTAGCAGCATATGCATAAACACCAAATAAGTAAATAAAAAAAATAATATCTGCAGAAATTAAGCAATAAATAAACGATAACTGAACTAGATAAGCTGATTAATCGATAAAAAATTACTGTGATTGTTTTTCAGGCAATTATCTGTGGAAAAAAAAATACTTATTGCAGAAAATTCCTTAATAGCCCGTAATTAGGGTCACTTACGTTATTTTAGATAACAAAAGACATATAGTTACGAGACAATATCCAACTAATTATGTTATCATTTATTCTTGGTCAGGAATCCAACCATTTCTCAACGTGTCTCTCAAACTCTTAACACTGCTCGTGCAGCGGTGACTGAGGACAGCATCCGGGCATGGTTCGCCAGAGTTCGTCAATATTTAGAAGAAAATTTGGTGACTTGGTGACTATGTTCTCATTATATACGAAGGCGAAAAATTTCCAGGCATTGTTACAAAAATTGTTCAAGAAAAAAGCCAAAAATATGAGGTAAAAACTATGCAAATGAGCGGCGCAAATTGGCGCTGGCCTGAGAAAGATGACATCCTTTTATACGATGCTGAAGATGTGTTGAAGAAATTAAAGGCTCCGAAGCTCTTTAATAATCGAGAAGTATATTCATTCTGTGATATTAATGAATGATAAAAATCTTCAAGTCATTGTGATATCTAGAATCTAAGTCGTAATATTGTTTTTGGTATGTATTAAATAGGACTAAGTTCAAATTTGTGCCTAAAAGTGTTACCAAAAAACTGAAAAAATCAAATAAAACATTAAGTTAATAATAGTTTATAAAAAAATTTATTTTACCTACCCTTAATATAATATTTTTTTCCATTTTTTGTAAATTTTAATACGCGGTGTACGATGCCAATTAATCCTTAGTCCTTACCTTAGATTGGGATCATGGGTGAAGCTTGGAGAAACAGGGTGAGGAAATGTCAGAATGAGGAAAAAATCCACACCCATGGGGATGACACCGATTTCTTGCGGATATTCCACGATAAGATATGAAATGCGCGGGAGTTTGCAAATATTTAAATGTTCGTCCTAGAGGTCGCGCACAGGCAGTTATTTAAAATTTTTCTCTCTCCAATGTACAAAAAATCTAAAAATGAATCATTTCAATGGTTAATTTATCACTGGTTTCTTTTTTTTTTTACAGAATAATCATTCCGTAGTCGACAGCGACAGTATGACACCAAATACAACCCAATCAGTCGATCGACGAGTGTCAAGTATGGATGTGTCATGGCTGAAAGACATGCCACCAGGAGGAAACTTGGAAAGATACAGAAAACTCGCATCCTTTTCCTGGAAACACCTGCGAGTAGTTTTGGAAGATTCAGAAAAAATTCGTTTCAAAGTAAAATTCCGTTGATTTAAAAAAAATCTCTCTTAATTTTTCAATATAACCTGAATCTGACTGTTTTCCCAGATGAGCGTTTGGGAGGCAATGGAGGCTGATCCTGAGTTTCATCCATTGCACAACGTAAGTCTAACGATTGACGAGCAAAAACGCCGTGCTGCACGTCAACTGGCGCGACTGAATCACCTGAAACTCATTCCAGCAGAAAAGATAAACTCTAGCTACAAATCCAAGGTAAAAGTACACCTGAAATTCACTCTTACATCCAACTAATAGCAGAATCGCCCTCTAGACCGGTGCTCTGATGACTCTAAACGAGGCAACCTGCAGTTTTAGTCCCTCACTATCGGTAAAAATCGCTCTTGGCATCTACCTCTTCAGCAACACAATTCTCAGCCTGGGAACTGAGCGTCACATTCAAATTTTCGAGTCAGTATGGAACAAAAAAACCGTCGGATGCTTTGCCCTGACCGAGGTTGGCCACGGTAGCAACACAAAACTCATGCAAACAACGGCAACGTACGATCCATCGACTCAGGAGTTTATTCTACACACGCCGGACTTCCAAGCGGCTAAATGTTGGATTGGAAACCTCGGAAAAACATCCACAGTTGCCATAGTATTCGCACAACTCATCACACAAGGCCAGTGTCACGGATTAAATGCATTTATCGTGCCTGTACGTGATCCCAAAACGTATTTACCCTTTCCGGGAATAATTGTCGGTGATATTGGTGAAAAAATGGGCCTACACGGCATCGACAATGGCTTTATCATGTTCAACAACTACAGAATACCCAAGGACAATCTTTTAAATCGCACTGGGGACGTAACTGTCGAGGGAGAATATGAGAGTTCTTTCTCTGACCCACAGAGAATCCTTGGGGCCGTGTTGGAAAATCTTTCTGCCGGTCGAATGGGCATTTGTCAAGAGTCTACAAACACCCTGGGAGCTGCCTGTGTAATTGCCGTACGATATGCCGCGGTTCGAAAGCAATTTGCCTCGTGTTTGGCGGAAAAGGGTGAAATTGAGTCGCCAATCATCGAATATGAACTGCATCAGTGGCGGCTATTTCCACACCTGGCCGCAGCCTGCGTTATGCGACTTTTCATGTCGGAATTTACCGATGTGTACTTGGAAAATGTCGCCAAGTCTATGGAAACAGCGAGCATCTCGAACTTGAGCCAAATTGTGTCGGAAATCCACTCAATCGTCTCGGCAATCAAGCCATTGATCACTTGGACGTGTAAACACGCTGTCAGCGAGTGTCGAGAGGCTTGCGGTGGTCATGGCTATCACAAAGCTGCAAATCTCGGGGATTTAGCGGCAAATCACGAACCCCTAGTCACCTACGAGGGTGATAACAACGTTTTGATGCAGCAAACGAGCAATTGGCTGCTTCGCCAATGGACAGAGGTTCAAACCGGCTCTACAGTTGGTAGTCCACTGTCTTCTATAGCGTTTCTTCTTCGGGGACCGACGATTCTCAAGAAAACTTGCAGGCCAACCGCCATAACTGACATCCAATCACTTGAATGTAAGGAATAACTGTTAAAAATCATTTAAATTGATGTTTTAAATATTTTTTTTGCCGTTTATTCTAGTTGTTAAAGACACTTATGAGTGGCTTATCACGTGGTTGGTCGTGGAGACTCAGAAAAAATTCGATGAGGGTAAAAATCAAGGTCTTGACAGTTTTGCTGCAAGGACTAAAGCTCAAGTTTATCGTGCAGGACAACTTTCTCGAGCTTATGGCGAGGTAAAATCAATATTTCTTGATTTTTCGACAGTAAAATTGGATTAATCTTGAGTTTGTATTTTTTTTTCTTGCATTACAGATGATTGTTTTGAAGTATTGCACCATGAGAGTGGAGAAAATTGTAAATTGTGACTCGCAATATCACAATTTACGCGCAGTTTTGGAGAAATTAGTGCTACTGTACTCGTTGTCGTGTTTGGAGAAGCATTTACCCTCGCTCTATCAAGGTGGATACTGTTCTGGACCGCAAATGGTCACTTCTATACGAGAAAGTATTTTAAGCTTGTGCTCACAGCTTAAACCAGAAGCTGTGGCAATTGCTGATGCTCTGGCACCGCCGGATTTTATTTTAAACTCGGTTTTGGGACCGTCTGATGGAAAAGTAAGCTTTAATTTGATGTTAAAAGTAATTTTATGAGTTTTAATAATTTTTTTTCGGTTTCTTATTAGGTTTATGAACGTCTGGAGGAAGTTTTTCGATGTAATGCCGGTGGATCGGAGCGAGCTAGTTGGTGGGATGAGCTTCAAACTGCTGGAGATAAACCATTGACTCTACTTCGCTCAAAGCTCTGACGACAATTTACGTTGTTATTAATGTAATTATTCATGAAATGAAGTGAATTTAAATGAACAGAGCTGTCAAATTGTTTTTTCAAATTAATTAAAAGCTTGAAATTATATTTAAAATTTTTCTGCATGCTTTATAACATGCAGAATCATTGATTAGTTGGAATTTTTTCTAATGAAAACAAAAATATTTGTCCTATGACTTTGCACAATTTTGTAACAATAGTTAAAAATACTTGTTAAGAATTACTTTTTTTTTCGTTTATATGCTATTTAAGATGAAGCATTTAATCATTTATTGAATTTTTATAATTATTGATGTGTTTTTTTATTATTATATGAAAAAATAATCATCTATTTTGTGAAATATATTTTCAAAGAGTGACTCAACTCTTGTTAAATTGTCCAGTTTAATAAAATATATTATCTTTAATAATAACTGTTTAATATTTTATTAATTATTAATTTAAGATTAAAAATTTTAAGTCAATTGTGAAATATTACATTTAATTAGCATTCTTGTGTATTGCGTGTATATGACAACATGAAAATGTTGTCAAGTTGTCGAAATGTAAAATATTTATTTTGCTGAAGTGGATAAATTTTTCTTGATGGAATTTAGAGCAGTTTATACAAACATAAATTATGAAATTTCTGGATTTTCAAAAGTATCGCAATTATTCGTTTATTATTTATAAATAATTATAAATAATTAAAGATTATTCATGTTTTCTATGATGAGGATTTGATAATACGTTAATATAATATTTAAATAATTTTTTTTTCATAAGATTTTTTTTATAAAGAAGATATAATCTCGTCATTTTTGCAATTTTTTTTTTCGTTTTTTTACGATAACTCGGTAAATAAAGACAATAGCGAAAAATCTTACTAGACTTAATTTTTCGGAGATGAAATTTCCTAAAAAAAATGTTAAATAAATTTTTTTATATCTTCTTCAGTTTTTGAGATATTACAATTTTTTAGAAATTTTGATTTTTCAAAATATCTCGAAAATTCAATAAGATATCGAAAAAAATTACTCTTTATTTTTTGTAGAGAATTGCATGACCAATCAATTGACTCTTTTGGTATTTTTCGTTATCAAGCTCCGTTATCGAGTTATCAGCGAAAAACTAAAAAAAATCATGAAAACCGCGAGATTTTAAAGGGGTGTATATATCTCTTCTCGAAATTTTACAAAAAAAAATTTTTTTTCCATCATACAGCACAAAAGTTATTGTTAGGTTTGATTTAATTGAAAAATACCGGTTTCATCGATTTTTTTCAGTGTAATTTTACGAGAAAAAAAATATAAAAGCCCTTTTTCATATTCTTCCTCATGAAAATTTGAAAATTTGTCAACAAAATCACGTTTACACTTCCCGAATTCCATGGAAAAACATATTTTAACGTCAATAAAAAAACCCCATGAGTCGAAAAATAAAATAATACCTACAAATCACGAATAATCCCACATATCGCGTGTCCAAAATCACCATAGCGTATCGTCAAAAAATCTCTCCCTCTTTACTCACTAATATCTCAATAACAACGTGAGTAACAGAAATATCAATAAAGACCTTTTTTCTAGATAATTAAATTCTCTACAACAAAGATTCCTTGAGAAAAATTTCTATCTTCAATACTTTACAAGATATTTTGATATAAAACAGCATAAAGTCTTGAAACGATAGAAAAACCTCGAAAAAAAAAAAAAAAATTGACTCTACTTTTATCAATTTAAATGATTAAAAAACTTGAGTCTAATAGACCAACCCTACTTTAAATAAGACGTTCTAATTCCTCTTAAACCAAGAAAAAAAAAATTCCACAACTCGAAATGGAGCATTTTACCTGAACAAAATTTCAACACGACAATGGAGGTCAGTAAAACCGCTGAAATAGCACTTTTTGCTGTGTGTACAAACTGCAAGCAAATAAAAATCGTATAAATAGTGTCGACAAATGTGAAAAAGTCACTCAGTCACTCATCGAATTCAGTAGAGTATCAAAAAAACGACTTGAACATGTCGAAAATCATCATTATGACAAGTCTTGTCATTTTGGCAGCAGTGGCACTGCCTCGAGTGCAGTCACGAGTCCTCGTGGAGGAAGTACCAAAGCACAGTCTGGCTGAACTCAACAGTGAAAATTCAGCAGCATCTGGCTTCCAGCAGATGCTGGCCAAAGTCGAGGGGACCAACGACACGAAGCAACGCGACAAGAGGATGAATTCCCAGAATGGCTGCATCCAAGCAACGATCTGCCTGGACCCAAACAGCTTGCGCAACGTTATGGCAGGAGGAATGAGCAATGACTTCGGATCAGCTTCAGACTCTTTCGAAAATTCCGGACCTGTATATGGACCTTCTTATGGACCTGGACAGTCTGCTGGACAACACTGCTATTCTGTTGATCTTCATCAGTGTGAAAATGGCAAAAGTTCGCTGTGCTTCAGCGAGCCATTGAACTTCCAGTCACATGTCCAATCGGTTGGACATCTCGGGGGCGAAGCCGACCCCTACCCATCCCAACAGTTTAACTATCGGCGCCCGGTTCCATTCAACCAGCAACAAGTGTATTACGCACACAGACCTGCAAATTATGGAAGTCAATCATTCATGCCGGTCCACACAGGGGTAATTATTATCATTTTAGATTAATAGCTTACCCAACAGATTTTTTATCCAAAACTCGTTTCAGAAATTTTCTTCACAAACGCTCGCAAACTATGGAGGAAGCGATGCTGCTGCTTCAGTGCTTGCCCCTCCACCCCCTCCGCCGTATCCTTCGTACCCAATTCAAAACCAATATGGTCACTCCCGTGAATGCGCGGTTTGGGGACAATCGCATGGGCAGTTGTCTGGAGACGCGTACTGCACCTGCAAAAAGAAAAGGTCTGCATCCATCAGTGATAATTAAATGCTTGATTGTGTGTCAGCAAAAGTGAAAAATGTTTTTTTTTTTGACCGCATGTTTATTGATATTGATTTATGTATATTATAATCGAAATAATCTGCAAAATTGCAGGATAAATAAAAATACTTTGATTTTAATCCAAGTTAAAAAAAAATTTTTTTTTTTCTTCTATCTTTCGGTATAACTCGATAAATAAGCAAGATAATAAAAAATATTATTAGTATTAAATAATAGTAAATTTAATTCTCTATAAAAAATATAGAATAAATTTTTGCAATATTTTGTATTATTTTTGAGATATTTTGTAAAACTCAAAATTTGAAAAAAAAAAAAACATAATAATATCTCAAAAACTAAGAAAGATACAAAAAAATTTATTCAACATTTTTTGTAGAATATTTTATCCTTGATAATTTTACTTTAATAACATTTGTCATTATTTTCATTATTTATCGAGTTATTGTTAAAAAATCAAAGAAGAAAAACCACGAAAATAGAAAAAAAATTTTTTAATTTAAATTTTAACGTTTTAAAAATTCATGAATGACGTTAAACGTTTTTTTTTTTTTTTTTAAACCATTCTTTGTTCCAAGAGCTCTCAATTGCACAATAAAATGTAATATCTTCAAAGAAGTGCCGCTGATGAGTTTTTTTTTTTTACGTCATCATTCAACTCTTGATATTCACATCATTGCTGACAATTTAATCATAAAATCACTCAAGTAAAATTTTTTTATATTTCTTATCAATTGTGAGTAGCTGATACTGATGATATCAATTGCTGTCCTCTATATTTCGTATATAGCCATCGAATATTGAATCAGTCGTTGATTAACAATTGATTGGTATATATTACACTTATCGAAGATGTTGAGGATGAAATACTGCGTCATTTGGACAATTTTGTGTTGCATATATTTCACATTTATCATCGTCAGTGTTCGCGCAAAAAATTTAAACATCCAATCAAACATTGAAAGCAATTCAACAACTGAAAAACTGCTGATAATGGAAAATAACTCTATTAATTTGAATTCTTCTCATCGTGAGGCTTCAGCACGACGAATTTCCATCATAAATTCACTGAATGCAGTTCAAAAATCCATCATAGTAGCTCCGACAGGTCCTAAATGTCCTCCGGGATACTATCCTGACATCAATGGTCGCTGTCGAAAGCCAATTTCGCTCTGAAAAACCAACAGAAACATTAAAAACACAAGCCATAATAATAATTCCAAGTGTTACTTACCATCAATAAAATGTAATAACTTCAACAAAGTGCCGTAGACGAGGAAAAACGAGTTTTTTTGCATTATCATCTGACTCTTAATTGATTCACATTATTGCTGACAACTCAATCATCAAATCACTCAAGTAAATTTTTTATATTTCTTATCAGTTGTGAATAGCTACTCGTACTGATATCCTCTACATTTCTCATATAGCCATCAAATATTGAATCAGTTGTTTGTTCACAATTGATTGGTATATATTACACATGTCGAAGATGTTGAGCATGAAGTTCTGCGTCATTTATACAATTTTGTGCTGCGTATATTTCACTTTCACCATCGACAGTGTCCACGCAGTAAATTTAACCATCCAACCAAACATTGAAAGCAGCGAAACAGCTGAACATCTGCTGATAATGGGAAATAACTCCATTAATTTCAATAGTTCTCAGCGTGAGGCTTTAGCACAACGAGTTTCCATCGTAACTTCATTGACAGGGCTTCAAAACTCCATCGTAGTAGCTCCGACAGGTCGTAAATGCCTTGCGGGATACTATCCTGACAGTAATGGTCGCTGTCGAAAGCCAATTTCACTCTAAAATACCAACACACACAGTTAAAAATAAGCCATAATAATTCAAAGTGTTAGTTTCTAACTAGAAATCACTAGATTGTGCAATTGGAATGTGATTAAAAAAAAAAACTCTCATCTGACCTTCTGTAAGAGTTTAGCATCTTAAAAATCAATTTAACCGAATACGATCAGATTAGATAAATATCTACGGTGTGTTAAAACTGGTTATATTCATGGCCAAATGCTTGGAAATTAATTTCAGATGATTCTCAACAGTTTTAAAACATCTCGCAGCCAGTGAAGATCGTTAAAAATCAAGAATGAACGGAACAAAGCCCGAAAAAGTTGCGTCAATGTGTACAGAATCAACGGAAACTGATTTACAATCGGGAAATTCCACTGTAGAAACTTGTCCTCAATTTGGCAACAGCTCTATCAGGAAAAAACGAAGCATCATTGTGGCTCCAGAGCCAGAAACACGTCATCAAGATCCTCAGGGACGTTGTCGTGAATCTCTGTAAATTTGTAAAATAAATATATGAGTAATTGACAGAGAGTATCAAATAAAATGTCATACCGAGCAGCGATTCCAGTCAGTCTACTTGTAGCCATCGGCCGAAAAAGTGTTCTCACCCGGATTTTTCGCGGTTTTTGTGGTTACACGACATAAGAATCAATTACGATGGAAGATATAATACCCGAAAATTCATCATCCACTAATGAAAAACAGTCTCTGGACGTTATAGACAGCTTTCTTGAACCTATGGAGAGTACAAAACCTCGGGGAAGGTCTAAACGAAGTATTTTTGGTGCACCAACATCGAAAAATTCTTTTAGAGATCACAATGGAGATTATCGAATTCCTCTCAAATTAACAGATGGTAAAAAAAAATAAAACGTACGTGTGAAATTTTTTCATAAAATTATTCTTATATTAAGCACATTTTTGTAGCCAATAAATATATAATTGTATGACTGTTTATTGACTCGGAATAATAATAAAAAAAATGGCTTGTATTTTTTAAATTAACAATATAATATTTTTAATTAATCTTTTTAAACCTTGATTAATTACAATAATGTGCAATATATATAATATAATATCCTTTTGTAATGTATTATTGGTCCTTGATAATTTTCAGCGCGTCCAAACAAGAAATAACATCAAAAATCTCCAAAAACAAAAAAGAAAATGGATTTTTAATTGTTTATAAATTATAACACACTATTTCGGGTCATTGGAGATCCTTAAAATTTCATCAGGATATTTATTATATCCTTGCAGCTTGATACTTGCCGAGTTAATAAAAAAATATTGAAAATTTTGCTAAAACAAAAAATTTTTTTAATTATTTATTATAACTCAGTTTCTAATAATTGGAAGTTCTTGAAATGTGTGTATTATCCTTTTGACTTAATTCTTGTCAAATTTCAGTAAGTTTTAACAATAAACAAAACGCCAATCAATTTTTTATGTTAAACCTTCGAAAACAGTTTTTGGAGACAAAAAATAAAAAAACAAAAAGTGATTTTCCAAGGGGCAGTTTTGCGAGTTGGTTAATAGCATTAATTTCAATTAATTAAACTATCGTACACTTGTATTAAGTTATAAATAATTAAAATTACATGGATAAAAATTTTCGAAAATTGTTAGGAATCTGTAAAACCTGTTACCGACATGAAAAACCGCCATTTTTTATTTTATCGTTTATCTTTTTGGAGCGAATTTGCTCAAGTTATCAACAAAAAACTATGAAAATTGGATTATAACGTTGGAGTTGAATGGTGTCCCATGTCGTGTAAGGCTTCGCGGTCGCAAATACGTAAAAAAAAAAGCTACACTCATGCATATGCATGCTACTTAGCCACCTGATTATCTCTTTGGCAGCTCTCGTCTACAATATTCCACTCACACAAGAAGTATTTCTCAATATTCCAAATGATTATCAACATAAAACTGTTTTTTAGATCATCTCTAGTAGTATACAACCAACAAAAATTGCTCTAGTGTCGTGTTAGACCGTGAGATAAGGCTCTGAGGAGTCGTCTTATCAAAATAAGTTCTGTGCTTTATCTCATTCTTATATTTCGTGGCATCAAATCGCGCGACAACGCCGCGCAAACACGAGTTTCAAGTGTGTGAGATAGATCTTGGGTGGAGAAAAAAGCAGACGAAAAAAAAAAAAACTAAGAAAACCTGATAAATGTCAGGTTAGACTAAGTCATGGCCGACCCTACGATACAAACTTTTTGCTGTCGTCACAATAATAACACAGACATGGCTGTTGTTATTATGCAAGAATTTAATTCAGATATCTACAACATTGTCTGCATTCTGTCATCAGCCATAGGCATACTCGGAGCAGTTTATCAGGTGATTATAAACTACATTTTAACTAAAATTACTCACTTTTCATGACCTTAAATGGAAATTTAGGTACTCCCAAGGGTAGAACATCCCTCGTATCACCGTTGGCAAACTTTTTCATCGTCCAGAGGTCGCCAAATTGTCGTTTGGCTTGCCGTGGCTGATTTGATGGCGTCCCTCGGTAGGTTTTTTCGCTAAATTCACGCTTTTATCCAGTAATAAATGGAGTTTTTTCAGGTGTTTTCGTGCGATCAGCCCTGTGGTTAAAGTTCAACAGGATTATGCCAACCAACAGCGACACGAGCGTAGTTTTTTGCGCAATTTCATCGGTAAATTGTGAGTATAATCTGAGTTTAATGATGAATTTGAGACGGTTTGATTTTCCAGGCTTGGACGCAGTATTTTTATATGGCCACGTGGTTTTGGACGCTGTTTTATGCCGTGGATATGAAACTTCTTCTTGGAGAAAAGTCTGGCAGACCAATGTTATATCACATGATTGCCTGGATCTGTCCAGCGGTCTTGACGGTGTTTGGATTGACAATTCTCTATGTTCCCGATGCCAAGTCAGTGAGAAAAATACAATTTCCACAGGTTTTATAATTAATAATGTGTGTGTGTTTTTTTTAACAGTTGTCATGAATCTGGCACATTGACCACTGCAGTTCTTCGAATTTTGCCAAACTACTGCGCCACCTATATCCTTTTAGCCGTTGTTATGCTTGTAAATCCACTTTTGTACGTTCAATCGACAAAAGTATTGCAGAATGCCGTTACTGCAGCTTGCGGCCAGGTGACAGGACGTGAGAGGAAACTCATGCAGACAATTCAGGTGAAATTTGCACTGACAAATCTCGTCTACTACATTTGCTGGCTGCCTAACCTCATTAATGGCGTTCTCCTATGGACACTTTGGTTCCATTTGCCCATTAAAATCATCATCACCTTCTGGTACATTACGGTAATATCTTTTAAACTATTTTTGACGAAGTGAAAAAATTCTTTTTTCACGGTTTTTCTTCTCACTGCAGGCTGTGACTAATCCTCTTCAAGCGTTTTTCAATGCTCTCGTCTATCGGCGATGGAGTAGAAGGGAAAAATTTCGATGTTGCTGGACGAATATTGATGAAGATAACAGCGATGACACTAAATTAAATGGATATGAAGAATTGAATGAGGTTTCACCCTTATTAATTTCATCGCAATATCAATGCACTTCACACACGAGCATCAATGGCTCGTCTTCACTCTAAAAAATTGTGATAATTTATCCGATAGTATTTTTTTCTCCACCATGGCAAGATCATATTTACAACTAAATGTTTTCTGTGATTGAATCATCGTCATTTTTTTTTTTTTTTCGTTTTTTTTTTATTCACAAACATAATTGTACGCAGGTACGTAGATCATAATTATTTAATGATTTTACGGGACAAGCACAAATTTGATCACTTAAATAGCCGTAAAAAGTGTATTTGTAGAGATATTTAGTAATAATTTATCACTTGTATTTTTTTTAGCACCCTGAAATTATTTATAGACTTAATATTCTCAAAAAATAGTTCATCTTCATTTTCAACTATTTTTTTTATCGTTCTATATTCTATTATTTTCCTTCTATATTACCGATAATTCTCTAAAGTATCTATTTTATACAAAAAAATCCTTTAATTTATAATCTATTTATAATTATAATCGGTATTATGTATATACATACTCGTCAAATATTTCGAAGACTTGGAGAATAGAATTTCGAATTAAATAAACAACAAAAAAAAATCATGCCTGGCCGGTGTAGAGAGGTATCGACTGTCATGGATTTCCGGAGTAAAATCGATTTTAGCATGACATGCGAGGCAGTGGATAAATTATTACAAACAGACAAACAAAAAAAAAACAATATCAAGATACCTTGAAACTGTAAAATACTATAAAATCTCACTCACGTGAAATAATCGTTTCAGAATACTCCTAGCGAAGAAATCCCTCCTCCAGATGTGGAAAACAAATGTTTTTTTTTGACACGAGATATATCTCAAGCGTCAAATCAAACATCGCAGATCATTTTATATTTAAATAATAAAAAACTTTTCACGAAGGAGGCTCCGACACACCTAGAGTCAATGAAGTAATTTCACGGACAATCATTTCAGCAATTTTCCACGCGAGTTCCTCTTTAGCCTGTGCAAAAAATAGCCTCATTAAAAACCTATCTTTATTTATAAATTGATTATTCATTGACTCACCTTATCTTGTTCCATATTTATAAGTCGTTTGACGGCACGCGACAGACGAGACTCTTAAAAACATTAATCCAATTACTTAGTATAAATTATTGAGTGTATTAAAAAAAATTATTTACCATATTTCCTGTGTGGATCGGGTTCAATTTCCGTGACAAATCGGCCCATATTGTCAACATATCCAACACTTAAGCTGTAAAAAAAACACTTATTAACCTCAATCACTTGAAGTTGATGAAAAAAAAAGATTTTACCTCGATTTATTTCGTTTCCAGAGTGAATCTGGATCGTAAAGTTGCCTCGTGTCAATATTCATTGTGCCGTTAATTGTATTATCACTCGTTGAGCGATTTGCTCCATCGCTATTACTTATTTGCGACATATCGTGTGTTCCCACGCTAACAATACTGACTTCACTGCTACAATCCGAGCCTGCGGAACAGTTGAATCAATGAATTCTCTGGTGACACGAGAATTTTTTCCAGCAAAGAGGTATTAGTTGACTTACCGGCTCGTCTCACACGCTGCTGATGGGGGGCGCAGGTACTGCTCTGGATCTCACTGATTAGCTCAGTCAGATATTTGTAATACAACTGTGACGATAAGAAGGCTGGCAGATAGTACTGAAAGATAAGAGTGAAATAAGTATCTGTAAAAAATCATTTCAATCTCATTTGACGTATACCTTGCTCAAAAAATTATATACAATCATGCTGGGTTTATCGTAACAATCCGGTTGTGGGCCGCTGTTTCCCTCTTGACATATATTCTGCTCCACTTCAAACCGAATTTTGTCCGTAAAACCCAGCGGCATCGTCGCCTGCAGGCTGAAGAATCTGAGGATTGTTTTATTTAAGGTTAGAATTTATCATACAATTTGTTTTTTGTGATTGTACTTACTTTTCGTATATTATCAAGGCATCACTTTGAGCCTCCAGCGGATCCAACATCTCTTTGCTCAAGAGATTTTGCTTGTAATTAATCGCCGACATCCAAAAGTCAAGTAATTCCCGTTTGTTTTCAAGCTCCATAAACTTTATAAACGAAAAAAATATCATATCTAAGAGTTTCTCCTGGGGTTTTTATACTCAATTTACCTCGATAAAGTAGAAAAAAGCTGTTTCATTGAACAAAATGTCTGCTAACTTGACATCTCCGCTGGTTAGCACGTCAATTTGATGCTTGCAGTGGAAATCACTTCGTAAAAATTCATTAATATATCTAGAAAAAAATGAAAAAAACATATTTGTAATAAATTATTAACCAGTTGAACGATGAATTGTAAAACTTACTCGACTTCTAAAACTTGGTAGACTTTTTTTTGTGCTTGTAACAGCCCTTTTACCAGTGATGGAGCATTTTGTGCAATTACAGCCTCGTCCATTGCTGGTTTTAGGGTTGTAGATATCTCGTTTATCTTTAGAATATCGTTGTTTATATATTTTTTATAGATTCTCACAGCATCCTGGTAGATTGTAGATAATTCGTTGGGCTCTTCGCTGATTGTTTGCCAGACTGTGCAACGTCTGGTCGTGTTTTTTGATGTTAAATCGTTGTCATTGACCGGTTTATGTGAGCTATCATTGCCGTTCTCTAAACCATTGTCGTTGGGGTCCAGTGAATTTGATAGACTCAAATCACCGTATTCATTGGACTCCTCGCGAACACACTCTACCTCCATCCAGAATTTTATTAGCGCCAGTTTACCCCGGCTTTCCATAAACTGGATAAAATAACTCAGGGCCTCCTTGTCCGTCAGGATTTCCGACAGAGTTTTCGACAGTCTCGATCGAGCTGATGATATTTCAATCTTCAAGCTCCCCCGTATATCCTCGTCATCGTCTTCCTCCTCATCGCCGAGACTTTTCGAGACTTTCGGACAGATCAGGGAACTTCCACTGATGCCATTTCCTACTGATGTTTTTTGGGAATTTGTCAATTTTACTGGCGAACTCTGTGATGACCTCGTTCTATCTCTTGTTCCTGGTTTATAAAAAATGTTTCTAGGTTAAGTCATGGGAAATGTATTTTTTTCTAATTGTTCAAGACTTGTCATTTAAAAAGTGAATATGTATTTACCGGATGTTTTCTTAAAAAATTGGAGCATCATTGATCGATGATGGAAGCATTGTAGATACAAATTTAAACAAGTTTAATTGAATTAGAGAATTCCTGCTTTGATATTGTTCACGCTACACAAGATGAATCCGTTGAAACCTTTTGACTCATCATCATTTAATGAATTTATGGAAGTTTTATTTGATGCTCCTGTCATGCTGCTTCAAGACTAAGGTTGAATTAAACACTGACATTGGTGTGCAATTAAATTATAAGTGATTACGAACGGCTGTCTACAGTATATTTTTATATAGGTAACTGTCATTTGTGTCATTACAAAAAAAAAAATAGACGAAAATTTTTTCTCTCGCTTCCACCCGCGCTGTCGGTATTTGCTAGAGACATCCCGACGTGAACAACCGCATACAGCGTCTACAGTCACGGTGTGTACACTACTAAAAACCGCGGCGGGTCGCAGTCAATTCGAAAGTATACCAAACATGTCAATTGACCGATGCAACATCCTCTCCCCCATGAAATCACCATGGGTGGCAGTTAGCCCGCCAGGGAAAAATCACGGATGCCATTTGAGTGCGATGTGTAATGATTTGAAACAGTAAAATGTCCGAATAATAAATTGTCGGAATTGTTTATCTAACCACAGCTCGTTGGTAATATTGCGATCAATATAATTAAAATATCTATATTTAGCATGTAAGTAAACTAGAAATTCTATTTAACATTGGTTTAGAGATGTCTCTGCAGATTTTGAAAAGGGTTTTTTCCACGGTTTGACTGTGAGAATAATTATTGATAAATCATTATTTAATAATTTAACCACGCATGATTCGATATAAAAATGTTACACAAATTTATTTGGAAAAATAATTAAACTATATTTATATGCTGGCAGCAGTAGTATAATGTTATTTTCTTGGTTCTCAAACAAAAAACGGATGCAATATTTAAATATAATAAAAAACAATTCGACCTTGATCTAATCATAAGTAGCAAAATAAAATATACTTTTTTCTTAATTTATACTAAACCATTGAATGTAATGAATCTGAAAAAATTAATGTATTATTCAAGGGGAGACCTACACTTAGCTAATTGTAATTATTATTCTTCGTAAACTGTCAATTGTTTTGAAGAATAGAGGTACAAATTCATGCGAGCGAAAATCACCGAGCGATAATGGTTTGTAATAATTTGATTAGCCTTTCAGACAGACGTTTCGTTCAGAAGCCAATCAGATTATTAAGGAGAATGTTCGCTCGGTGAGATTCGCTAGCATGAATCTGTACCTTATAATTACAATCAGACGATGAAAACCACGTTAAGGTGGTAGGTCATGTTTCATCGGGGAGGGGAAGGAAAGAGGATACACGGAGAGAAATATCTAGCAAATATTACGTAGACTTTCCAGAAAAAAGTACTAGAAAATACAGTAAACGGGATCCGTCGATGCAAAATACGGAAAAAATTCTGCAACCGAGTTGGCAAAATCAGTAGTCGCATGATGAAAAAATTACTAGAACATCGTCAGTAAATATCCTTTCCGTCAAAATGAAAAAGATATATTTAGAGTAACCAATTTTTAAAGAGTATTTCCGTAACCATTACAATAG
>MVJL01012005.1:0-30263 GCA_002156465.1 Macrocentrus cingulum | reverse complement strand
GGATCCTTCGAATCATGACCTTAATAATCAAAACAATTCCTTTCAGTTAACGTTTTCTCACTTGCAACAGTTAAAATACAATGTTACGGAATAAAAACTATAACCTCAAAATATGCTTTCGAATCTTACCATTGTAATCTGATTTCCTCACATGTAAAGGGCGTTCAACTCAAATCATGTGCCGTGGAGTATTTGATTTAGGTCTTTCTATCAACATTTATCCTCCAAAACCATTCAATTTCGCGGATATTTTTATTTATCTGCTATGGATTTGCCGTCGTGCGTTTGTACGAGACAGAGAGAGACAAACTAATATCGATTTTACACAATGATGGCGTCGATGAGCTGTTCTATCGGTGGAATCCAACTTTTGGCGGGCTTTTTCAATTTTATTATTTTTCTTGTCTGAAAATTCGGCATATTTATTCATTGTAAATTCCATTGTTAATCCCGATAAAGTAATAAACAACAAGGTGACTCAATATTTTCTCTTTTAATGTCTTAATGGAAAAACGACAAACTACGATTTATTCAAGTACACGGCATACACGGTGTACCGTGGGGGTCCGAATAGAGACAGTCTTTTCCGATATATTTCACTAACGCACGAGTGACGCTACATTTCAATGGAATTTTTAGCGGTCATCTATCAGCCAGTGTTAAATTTTAACGCACCATGTGTAGTCCAGCCATACACCTTTTTCATGGAGATGCCGCGTATTGACCGAATAAACTATATACATACACCCTATATCCTGTTTTACATATGAGTGTCATTACTCGAACAATTGGTTCAAACATAACCTGTACACCTGTACACTCAATAATAAATTTATTGAATAGTAAAATAATATTAAATACACTGGAAATGTCAAACTGGATATGCAACAAAGAGTGATTGAAAAATACAGTAATCACATGCAAAAATGCCGCATCCGTGTGTAGTATGTGGTCGTGCTCGTATGAATCCAAACAATCGTGATGAGGAGTACGTTTTTTTTGGATTTCCTGTAAATTACGATGATCGCTGTAAAAAATGGTTAGAATTTTGTGGACGTGAAGATTTATACAAACTCACGAAAAAACAATTACTCCAGCGAATGGTTTGTTCGAAGCACTTTGAGAAAAACGACTTTCTCAACGAGTGCAACGAACGTCTAAATTGTACAGCAGTACCATCAATCTACGATCCAAAACAAAGTTTGTACAATATTACATGTGTTCTATGTGGTAGGTATCGAAAAGACCCTCCGGATGATGTTAATTATGATGGAACGACATTTCATCATTTTCCTGGCGAGGAATTTCGCTGCCTAAAGTGGCTAGATTTCGTTGGAGTCGATTCGTATTACAGACTGACAAGAAAAGAAATTCTCTTCTGCTTTATTTGCTCGCATCACTTTGATAAATCACAATTTATGCCAGGTTATCGCAACAGACTCGTGGACAACGCCGTGCCAAACATTCGCAACCCAAATCAGATGGACGGAAGTGAGCAGTTCATTATGGAAATCTTGCCTACCGAGTTAAAGCACTCGCCGGAGAAGCCAAAAGAACTTGATCCTCTGCCCCCGGAGGTACTGGAGAGTCAGGCATGTGCGGCATGTGGGCGATCACGCTCGGATCCACGAAATAGAGATGAAAAATACAAATTTCATCCATTCCCTGCGTATGAAGTAGGCCGTTGCTTGCGCTGGTGTCAATTTCTGGGACGAGAAGACCTGTTAAAAATGTCTCCCAATCAAATTCGCAAGCTGGTGCTGTGTTCAAAGCATTTTCTCTCTGGTCAATCATTTCAAAAGGTCGGCTCGTGTGACGCAGTGCCAACAATTAGGGACGTGATTGAAATGAAGCCAGTGGTCACAGAAATAGTCCCTGAATTACGGATGAATGAAAAGTCCCTTCCGCCTCTCATGGATTATCGTAATACGACCAATTTGACGCAAGTTTCAAGCAAAAAACCTGCAGTCAAGGATAAGCCTTCGCCCCTGGCGAAAAAACGAGGCAAATCCAAGCGATCAACAACCATACGACTTCCGAAAGTGATTCCACAGATACCCACTAGCGAAATTATTGATACTCGGGTGCTGAGAAAATTGCCAATTCCACCGACGCTAAGGAATGGAAACGATGTTTGGAATCTTCCAATTTCTAATCCAATTGCTATTGGCAATCTGGTGCCACCGGTCACTAACGTTACTTCGGCGCAAATGAAACGGGTCATCGTGCCAAAAACATTTTTTACTGGTGATATATCGAGTTTGGGAAAGCCAATTCCGGTGCCGAGCCTCGCAAATATTCCACCGGGTTTGTTAATCAAAATTGATATGCCTGAGACAAAGAATTCAACCCAATCGACGAAAAAACCACGAAAAGCGAGACAAAAAAACACAAAAAATAAGCTTCAGAACTATAAAAAAGAATGTGACATTCTCCCAAAGACAGAATATGACATTCTCCCAAAGACCGAAATACCAGAAATCATTGAGGCAAAGACTGAGAGCGCTGACAATCGTGAAATAAATGAACTTTTAGAGTTTCCCACGATGAAAATTCCAAATGACGGGCCCTCGGATGCGATTGCTCATGAGGAAATAGTTCGTGATGACATGGAAGAATTTGAATTTCAAAATACAATTGCACCAGAGTTTCAAAATAATATTGACATGCAATACAATGTTACGGAAGAATTTGTCAAGACCGAGCAGTATATTAATGGTGATTTAGATAGAATAGATAATATAATTTACAGCAATGTAGAAACTAGCAACGTGAATAATCATTTTCAGGCTGTAGGGAAGAAAAAAATGAAAACTCCAGTTGGTGCAAGAGCTCGACGAACGCTTTTACCAATTAAAAGTGAAATTAATAGATTTTTAAAAATACTCAAGCCTCAAATGCGTAGATTACCTAAAAAAGCTCGAGCACAATTAAAGCTGTCTATTGTTACGATGGTTATTGATCACTTGTAACTTGAATAAAGATTAGAATTTATTTTTACAATATTGCAGGCGATATGGATGTGCAAATAAAATTATTATTTTTCATTTGTGTTAATCAATTAATTGCTGTTGATAATTTATGTTTTTGACAAAATAACACCATAGGGTCGTTGAACCACACCGTCGGCTTCTTTACTCGCCTGATATGTAAAATAGGCTTTTTTAAAGGTTAAACACGGAAACATTTCATAATTCATTAAATTCCACATTGTTCGAGACCGCAAAACCCGCAATTTACGGATTTTACTGTAAAATAACTGCTTTTTCAATTCAATCTGCCAAATATCAATATGTCATCAGATTAGTAAAGTTATTAAAAATCTTGTTATACAATATATATCGTATTTCATTTGTACAAACCTCCTGCTTCAATTTTTTTATGTTGCTGCTTTTTTTTGCTAATAATTCAGGGGATATTTTTTCAAGTTTTGTTGATTCCATGCTTGCCCACATTTGTTTAGTTTTCTCCAATAAATTTTCTAGAAAAATAATACGCGCCAGAAGTTGGTAATAAATTTATAATATAATTTTTTTTTCAAAATATAAAATAATTGTTATTAAGGATTTAAATGAATTTTACTCACGTTTTAGTTTTTCAGTTATAATAAAACCTTCTCGAAACATTGCCCAAGCTTGGAGTTGTGGCATTCTGTAACTTTGTGGCAATTGCGCAAGGAGAAAACCCTCTTCAGACATTTCATTCAACGCAAGCTAACAAAATTTTGTTTTTTAATTAAAAATCAAATAATATTATTGTCCGCAAATACTATTTATTCTACCTTCATCAAGCTTATCATGTCTTTTTTCGTTGTTTCTCGTAAATTTTCCAAATTATCTTCCTCCTCTAGATTATCATTTTGTCCGTCATTTTTTTCTTCTTCCATTGGTAATTTATTTTCAGGATTTTTTATATTTTCCATCAGTTTTTTCTCAATCGAAGCAATAGAAACCGCTTTATCATGTTTTTTATCATCAACTTTTGTTGTTTGAACATCAGATCTGGTTTTTTCTGATTTTTCCTCGTCTACAACAAACTCAATCGAAGAATTTTCAGTATCAATTGCGATTTTAAAATTTTCTTCCTGCGCTATTGGATCGGTTTTTATGTTGTTGAAATTTTGCAAATTTTTGAATAAATCATTTGTGTCTTCTTGGAGAAATTCCTGTCCGGGTTGTTTCGTCGAATTTGAGATTTTTTCTCGCGCTTTCGGAGTAAATAGTGTCACAGACCAATGCCGGTGTTGACTCATCGAGTTAAGCAGATTAGATTGGCTGCTGCTGCTGCTGCTAGTTAACTCAGGTGTGATTGTTATCGGAGTATGCAGTGTCACATTAGATAGAACATAATCAATCTGATTTTTATCATTTCTGCTAATTCCACCGACAGCAAATTTGATGTTGTCTCTGTACACTTTTTCCCCGTTCTGAGTTACCCTTGGGCAATTCAAGCGCTTTTCCTCATCAATTGTCCTCATGACAGTCTTTAAATGATTCGTTAGACACTCTTTTCCGGGTTCTGCACATTGAAGACAATTTTCCTGCTCTACTGCTATGATTTTCTCATCATTTGCCTCGCGTGACTTGCGCAAAGGATCAACAGGTGTATTATTTAATTTCCTCTTTTTTTCCCGCTCCTTGCAGGCTTTTTCAAAGTCAATAAATATTCTATTTCTTTCATTCCTCTCCCAACAATACTGCTCAAGATCTGATTCTCTTTTGCAGGCACAGGGCAACACATTTTTTACCGGAATTGGGAAATATTTTATTTTTCGCGCAATATGTTGAACATATTTAACTGATTCGTTGATATGCTGTGTTTTTTTTCCAGCCGTATCGGTCACTATTCCGCTTATGACTCGTGTTTTTAAATTTTTCTCCGTGGATGGAATTATTCTAGGCAACTCGAGCAAAGAGCCTGACAGACTTTCCACCGATAAATCCGGCACTAATGCCCCAATCACTCGCCGGTTCTTTCCTTTGGGATCAAATGCAATCGAGTCGATTAAATTTTTCGGACGTTTCCCATTTTCTGAGACTTTTCTGCAGCCACAGCAATCGGTACAGACGTCAGAATTAAATATTAACTGTGTTGTCGTCCTGACGTTATTTAAAATACAGTCGGCCTCGCGCTCAAACTTTTCGAAATCCTCCTCGAGGTTACAAAACCAATCTTGCCACCGCTGCGACAGGTTTTCCCGACCAGGGGGGTAGTATTTCTTAGGTTTACTTAACAATTTAAGCAGTATATCTTCGTCACGAGTTTCTGGACTCGGTTTAGCTGGGGATTTTTTCCTCGGCAATCGCGACTGAGTAAATTTAGATTCTCGACTGTGACTGCGAGATTTTCTTCGATTCTTCCGACGAATTGCTTGAAAATTTATCCGTCGAGGCGTCAACGACTGAAGGAGACTTTTCCTCCGTTGGTTACAAACATAGGCTTTAGGTAAAATTACCTGAGGCAGCACAATTGCATTAGATTTTCGACGCCAGGTCTCGGTTTCTCGTTTGTACTGGCGCCAATTCGGTGGCTCGAACAAGTCCTCGAGGTACGGCGACGTTGACAACCGTCGAGGGGGAGGTTTTGGCTCTAATGCTAGGAGAAAAAAAGGAACAATTCACTTGTAATAATCATTAAGTATTTCAGAAATCGTGGGATAATACTTACGTTTTTGAGCAACATAACGAGGCACTCCCATTGGCAATCGACGGTGCAGCTCTATTATCGTCCTTGACAGCTCCAATATCGCAATTGCCGACAAGACAATTCGTTCGTTGCAGTCGTAGAATTTTTCTATCGAACAAGTTATCACAGAAATGCATTAAACTGCGGTTTTAGTCATACATATACATATGATACCCAACTGTATTCTTCGTCCACAAAGTAATTTCCTGTAATATAGCGATAAACCTCACAGAGAAAGCGGCTAGCATCGAGTTTACTTGATTCAAACAATTTTTTCAGTGTTCTCGACGGTATTTTAACGAAAGTTGACGTCACTCCAATTTCTCGCAGCATTTTTCTAGTACGCCCAGTAACTGTCTCATTGAAATCGTACTTAATCACTTGACCCAAAGCAAGAACACGTCGAATCTTAAAATAATTTATCATTAATGCTGTATATCAAATGGAAAATCATTTTTACCTGTGAGAACGAGAGCTCCTGGTACCAACGGGGAATTTCGTACCTCAGCATTGTCAACGGAAAATTTTGTCGCGAAAACCACGCGGGGTTATGTTTTAATGTCCAGTGTCAACTGTTTTTTACGATTTTTAATACGTCAAAAGATCGTTGAAATCCTTAGCATTCGATGACTGCAACTTGCGGGAGAATTTCGAGTCTGTTTGAAGACTTGAAATATTCTTTGAAAACATATTTTCGTTTTTTATGGATTTACGATCAGTTTTGTAGAGCGAAGATCTAGAGACGTCTTTTAACCGCCAACCATAAGTCCAACTAGTGCAGTCTCTACAGTAAAACTTGTCTTCTGGCGTCATTTTGAACCTAATAACATAAATTATCATTAGTAAATATAAATCAATTTAACGACATTCAGCTCCCGACACCACTTTTTTACTGACCTTTCGCACAAATATTTTTTTCTTGCGTCTCGATCTTTCGAGTAGAGAATCGCCAAGATTTTGGAATCTACCGGTCGCATGTTGAGATTCGAGGGCTCATCACCAGGTTGGGGAAAATTCACCGCTGACTTTACGGGCTTATTTTCCATTATAACTTCCAGTTGTCGATCGGGAGGTTTAAACACCGTTAATTCCTCATCCAATCGTTTTAATTTTTTTTTAACTCGCTCAGTATTATTTTTCGAGGTTAAATTGTCTATTAAACGACTTCTATTTTGCCGAAACCAATTAGTTCGCTTTTGATTCTCATTTTCAATGGCCTCCACCAAAATCTGCTGATATTTCGTGTCCCAGATAGGATATTTCGTCGTCATACTCGGAAAAATTTAGAAAAATAATAAAATTGATTTTTTATAAAACTAACAAAACGCTAATCACCGTGAATTTAGTTGAAAATTCGACTAAGAAAAATATTATAACCCCTACAAAAATACGTCTATACAATCGTTTATTAACTCTTATGTACACTATCGATACATTTCAAAATTTGAGCTTTATTTTCATGTTAATTTTAGCTCAAGGTCATTGCCGGTAATTCGGGGGTTTATATTATAGTATTAATAATATGATAATGCAGTGTAAAATTGTGTGTCAAGTGTGAATAATTCCAGAAAACTAAGCATCCTCCAAAAAAAACAGACAAAAAGAAACCTAAAAAATGTATGCATCACTTACATTTTTAATACCAAAGAAAAAAAAGGAATAAAACGCAAAACGTCTTGAGTAAACCAGCACAAGAATGGTAAATTTTTTTCTTCCCCCCCCCCAAACTCTAAAAGGCGGGAAAAATTCACTAGCGTCTTCTTCAAAAGGACCGGACGTCAAAAAGTCATAATCTCTATATTTACAACGCGACGAACATATCATATGAAAAAGAAACTGTTTCAATTTTTTTTTTTTAACTACAAAGGAAATTAAAAAATACTCCAGTTGGTACAAAAATTGGAAAAATCGTGGAATTCTCATCCAAAACAAGAAAAAAAAACAATTTTCCATCCGACTGAGTCAGTGTCCTGCACTTGTTTTATCTAACTGCAAACTTTTTTAGAGATTTTACCCACGATTTTTCCCCCGATTGAGTCCGTCTAACTTCGCGTTACACCTAATAAGGCAGGTGTAGATGATTTATTATGAAATAATCCTGTTCCTGGAAAACTACTGCTACTACTACTGCTACTATTGCTTCTTAAATTTGTATTCATATTCTGACATTGGGCATTGACCGAGTTGTCATCGCTCTCTGTACACGCCCAAGAGTCGTCTTGTCGACTATGGAGAATATATTTGAAGAATTCATACCTAAAATAGCCCAAAAATACTCGTGAATGACTAAAATTACAAAAAAAAAATTGAATTTCCCAACTTACGTGGACCAGCAGATGGCCGTGGCAGGCATTTGGTAGAGAATCCGAGCATTAAGGCCCCGAAAATAGCCGGGAATTCCGGCAAACCTGTAGACAATCTTGAAAGCATGTACTAATCCTTGAACCTGGACTCCGCCGCCTTGTTGAGTGTTTAAAACAGTCTTGCAAACGTCGAGAGGAGTGGTAACAGCAGCTGCTATTGCTCCGGCCATGGCTCCTGCGATAAAAAATCAATGATTCAACAGTCAAACGCAAAAACCTAAAAAAATATTCTCACCTGAAACCATATGTGCTTTAGGATTATACGTGTGCTCAGGATTCATTAGAGTCTGCGCAAATTCATAAGCAATAAAATGTATACTTTGAAAGGGCACATTCATTGCAAGTTGTGTAGTGTAGCTGCGATAAAAAGCGTAGATTCCCTCAGTTTTGTACACATGACTAATACAACTCACAATGTTTCTGTAGGGCGAATTGTACATCTGTATTCTCTGTTTGACAACTGACAAAAAAAAAACAAATTATCATCATTATTATTCTTCATAATAATACTAATAATAAAAGAGGTTGAAATACCTTCGGCCGGATTCATCACGCCGTCGTGCAAAACAGTTGCCACGCAACCAGCTGCACCGTAGACTAGATGATTCATTTGAGATGTGGTATTGGTGATCAGGCGATTTTTGATAAATTCATAGCATGAAAAATACAAAGCATGAGCCGGCCCAGCGCCAATTACCATCGCACCCATTCCACGAATGGGTCTGAGAAGGCCCTCTTGTCGCACCATCCTCGATAACACCGCTCCAACGCCGCCACCTCCTCCGGCGGCCGGTGTTATCGCTTGCATTCTTGTCTAAGCAATAAAAAAAAAGTTAGAGAGAGAGAGAGAGAGAGAGAGAGTAATCAGCGTAAATTGAGACTTGCAGGGCGTGTTTATAAAGCTCTAGAAGCATAAATAGATCATGAATGTGCCGGTGTGCAACTGTCCGCGTTACATAACTCTGAATGAAATGCATAATAGAAAAAAAAAAATAAAGCTTTATTTAATATACAGGTTATCATGATAACGATAATATTTTTAAATTGAGTATTGTTGATATTAATTCCTAGCCGTGAGTAAGTAGATTGTTATCATTAAGATTTCAACTACATTATTGTCTAGACAATATGTTTAGCAACGGCTTATCATCGTTAGACATGAAATAACCTGCAAAGTTTTCCTCGTAAGGAAAATAATCGTTCCAGGAACTAATTGAAAAAAAAAACGATCATGATGGATACATGCTAAGCATTTTTTACTTGTGCGGTAATTTAACGAATGAAAGAAAAAAAAACAACCATCTAAAACAACGACAAGCAAGAGCTTAGGAGGTTATGTAAAAAAAAAGTTGATAAAATGTAATTACCTTGACGCTATCGAGCGGATACATTATACAGTGCTCCATAATTCCGGCAAAGGCACCGGCAGTCATGTTGACGCTGACAGAAGTTGTCGGCAGGGATTCATAATCGTCAATATCCATTTTTTCCACCGGAAATAGTGTTGCAGAGATGGTTCACTGCTGCACACGGTACAGGCGCGGTGGTTATCGAAAGACGCGACTTGTCGCGTACACCCCTAACCAAGAAATCACAATTTTAAATGTATTATGATAACCCAGATCTCCATGCGTATTGTATTGTATTGTATTGTAGTGTATATTATTACGTTTGCTAGTATATTTTCGCTGATCGTGGATTGATCGGCAAGCGCTGATTTCATTCGTTCATACTTTTCAATTGTCTTACCTTTTTTATCCCCTCCCGGAAAACGCAAACACAAATAATTCGATACTTGTTCACGAGCGATAAACAATTTCATAACAATATTTCATTGGTTCGCGCAATTATGTTGTCAGGCGTAATATCATTAGCTTGCTTTTATCCGTACTGATGGATTTTGCGTTCATCGCGTTGAAGTTGTCGAAAGGATGATGAAGCTGCGTATATATTTTAGAGGTTAGGGTGATAAAACACGTGCCGCGCGTGCGCTTCAGAAATATACCACGTGGTTTAAATTTATAAAGAATTTCCCGCTGCTAATGCGCACACGGGGTTTTGATTTATTTGAAATTCAATATCCTAACCTAGAAAAAATTTCATTATCCAACGACAAGATTTTTCTCCATTTTTCTTTTAAATATCTACAAGGTTCTTGATTATTTCTAATTTTTCTCTTAAACGGATGCATTGATTGTGCAAAATAATCGTTGACATATGTGTACATTTACATATTCGCGTGAGTGTCGTCGCGATTTATTTGCATCAAGGCCAAATAGGAGTTGACGACGTTGCGTTGTTGAAGGAGAGAGAGGGAAAAAATGAAAAACTCTTGCTCTCAAGGAATGACACTGCGAAAATATCTTACATCTCAATTGTCGTCTATTATAAAAATTTTAAGTGAAATATAGGTGTATTTCTTCACAGCGAAAAATAGAAAATTTAGGTTTTGAATTTTTTTTTCATTTTTCACATCAATCCGACGTAATCGATCATTTGGAACTCATCATCCGCGGCGGACTTCACGCCAATGTTCTTTATCTCTTCCCGTCACACACTCACACACACAATAATAAAGCAGCTTTTTATACATATATATGTACATACGTAGATATTGAGTACAGAGGCTATATATGCTCTTATTGTTTTTTATACTGCTGGCAAAGAGTACTAGATATAGAGATTTATTCATATAGTTACAAATTCAATTGTATATGTACATATATACACACAAAAAAATTTACATATGAAATCTACAAATACACGCAAAGCCATTGAGGATGTCACCGTGATGTCACGGCAGTACATGTACACTTGCGAGGAATAACGGTGTTCATTCGCAGATTTACCATCCATATTTGTACATCATGCGCGTTTATTAGCGCAGAATAACAACACAGCAATAATGCCAGAGTGAGCGACAATTTTTTTACATAAATATAAAAGAATTGTGTGTGCAGTTTAATTAAAAGTGCTTGTGCATTTGCTCACAAAAGAAAAAAAATGACTGATCTTTATTTATTTTCTATTTAAATGTTCAACTAATATGTTACGGTTACGATACCCACATTGTTTAGAATAGTTATAGTTGAATTTCTCTATCGACAGATGTCAAATTGCGAGAGGAACGACCCGGCCCACCGGGCAACAGTCATGGACTACGATAAACAATTTCAAGAGGACTTGGAGAGAGCACAGGCTCTCAGTCTCGAGAGCCTGGCTCTGGAGAAATTTAAGATGCAAAAGCAGCTAGAGTATTCGTCAAACGTAACAAAAGCACAGCAATATCAGCAGATAAATACTGCAAGCAGTTGCGAAGTAGATAGTTTAAATCATTCAGCCGAGCGGTGAGTACGTTTTTACCAATCAAAATGTGTGTAGATTTTAACAGACGGAGTAATTTTGCAGATTAAAATTAAGAAGTCGGCCTAGGCCAGGCACAACTCAAATTAAGAGCTCGACAATTTTAGCTCCACCGCCTGTGCCCTGCAGACGAAATTCCACGACAACCGCAAGCACCACGACCACCACCACTACCATCACGACGACGACGACAACCACCACCACGACGACCACCACCACCACCAACACCGACTTGATCAATTTTACGAGTCCTGTCAAGTCAGACTCAACTCTGGATGAGTACTGTAGTGTTCCCGCATCCTTAGAGCCCCGTTGGGACACTCATCCGTCTCTTTTACGACGATCAACGCGAGTGACTCGAAGCAGCAGTTCGGTCGCAGCCTACCATGCCCGAGATTTTCGTTATCACTCACCGGGGCCACGAGCCTCAACCGCCCCGTCGACTCCGGGCACCCCCGGCATCAGCCCGATCCTCTCTCGAGCCGGGAGTGTCACCTCGCACATTGTCGACACGATTCCGCAGGTAAAATTTCATTTAAACGCTTGAAAAACGATTTTGAGAGTTGATTGTTCCTTACTCTTGCATTATAGCCAATTTGGAATTTTTTTGGAAACTATCTATTCACTCAGGTACTTTGGAAATAATTTTCCGTAGTCATGAGACATCATAATAATTAAATTTTAAAGAAATAATTTATTTTACACGCCTGTCTTTAACTTGTATAAATGATTTTAGATCCCACCGTTGCCGGTAAACTACCGACCAACCTGCAAAACTCCAACTGTGCCAATGTTTGCAATAGACAACGGGCAGCTGCAGGTACTGAAAGTCATTGAGAAGAAGCCAAACAACAATTTAATAGATCTCACGGCTTTTGAGGGTGCGGAAGATCGGACGAATGTGCGGGTGAGCGTGCTCGAGGCATTTGACCCACTATTAGTGAAAATTTCTGATGAAATGGACAAAGACACACAGGCAACAACGAATCATAAGTCTTCTCAAAAAGCCGATGAGTCTGTCTACGATCCTTTTGACCCTTTTGACTACATGTACAGCACAAATGAAAGTGTAAATTCGGATCCGGTTTACGTGGCGGTGGAGAAAACGGCAGCAAAATCACCAGCAGTATCACCAGCTGCCCCGCCACCGCTACCGCCACGGAATTCATCAGCCTGGAACACAATTGAGAGGCGGCGAACATCACTAGATCATCGGCAAAAGCGTCAAACTCGGTTATACGAGAATGTAACGGTGGTGAAAACCCGCGCATCGCTGCACAATTGCGATTTAAAGGCTTTCCACAAAATGATCAAAGCCGTGCGAAGTGAATTTCCCTTTAACGACCCGAGCACAAACATGGGTCACGTGATCAGCCCAATGATGGAAAGTCTCTATCCCGACGGAACGAGCATCAAACTCGTGGTGCATCCGCCGCATCGAGCGGCAAGTAACGAATTTATTCCACCGGTTTCATTTACCTGCGACGTCAACTGCAGTGTGGAACACGTGATACTCAACGTCGCGTGCTCTCTAGGCGAAGAGGAGGTCAATGTCGAGGCATATTGCCTGCGAGTTTGGGGTCTGGCTGAATATTTTGCGCCCAACACTACCCTCGCGCAATATGAGTACATTCACCAATGTATTAAACTAGAAAAAGATATCGAACTGGCGATAATAACACGAGGACAGATGAAAAGATCAATAGCACGAACCCTGCAAGATGACAATCGCGATCAGGACTTGAAGCTGGAGGATATTCTGCCAAACGAGCCGCTTCAGCCTATTTCCTACGACACGCTGGTTATTTTGTTGGAAACGGTAGAAAAAGAAATGGAACGGGTGGAAACAGCAGCTTTGCATCTCGCCACGAGTGCCCACAGCACCCCAAGTTTGCTGCCCCAACTGCAGCCCCGAGGTGTAACTCAAGCCGTAAAAGCTGTGTGTGCACTCATGGGCAACATTGAGACCTATGAAATCACCGAGGCCGTGGATAACTTTGTAAATGCTTGTTGCCAATTTTTACCGCAAGTTCACACCGCGCACATTGAGTGTAAAAAGCCGGAAATTCTCCACGAAGACGGCGACTACTCTGTTGTTACTCTGCGGACAAAATTCCCCGAGGTTTTAGCCTCCAACTGCCACAAAATTCGCGACGCGATTCGCGACCTCGTCGAAACATACTGCCACGCGTTTCAAGTGGATTTCCAATTGAATTCTCGCGGAGAGTTCCCAACAAATACTCTCGTGTCCTCTGAAGTCTTGGACACGGTTTTGGTGAGGGTTGGAGCACTGCACAGATTCCCCAACTCGTGGAAGCACGATGATTACATTGTAGCTGCGCAAATATTTCACGGAACTCGCCCAGTTGGCAATCCCGTTCTCTCACAGCCGATGACGGTTAATATGAATTTTTATCCACGAATATTGTTTAATACTTGGCTCGAATTTCGGGGGATTAGTGTGTGCCAAGTGCCCCGAGAAGCCCGGCTGGTGCTTGTAATTTACGGGCGAACGCTACAGCCAACTGATCATGAGGCCAATTCGTCGAGTGAGAGTTCCATGCAAAAGGAAGAGTTGGGATGGGGATCAATTCAATTTTTCGACTACGATGGAGTGATGAGTCAGGGAAGTTTTTTTCTCTCCCTCTGGCCGGCCATTGCGGACAAGCGACTTGGTCCAGCACCAGCTCCTGGCATTCATCCCTACGGCGACACGAATCCCATCATTGGATTAGAACTTCCCGACTATGGCGGTCGAGTTTTATTCCCGACAGAGCTGCGTGATCATGATGTCGAGTCTCTGGACATAAATTCCCTCGATCAGAATACAAAAGAGCTCTTGATCGATATTACACAGCAGGATACATTTTCTCGGCCTCCCGTGGACGAGCGCGAGATTCTCTGGGAGAAGCGGCACTATCTTCACGACATTCCCGAGGCCCTTCCAAAAGTTCTACTCGCTGCCCACAGCTGGGATTGGGCGTGTCTGCCCGATCTTCATGCCTCTCTGCGGGTTTGGAACCCTCTGCCGCCCGTGCAGGCGCTCCAACTGCTTTTACCTTGCTTTCCCGACCTGAAAGTCCGGGAAATTGCTGTTAGTTGGATCCGAGAATTGAGTAATGATGAATTGATCGATTACCTGCCGCAATTACTTCAAGCCTTGAAGCACGAGACTTATGAGGCCTCGCCGTTGGCAAAATTTCTCCTCGAACGTGCCCTGCTCTCTCCACGCGTTGCTCACCACGTTTACTGGCTTCTAAATCAAGCTTTGCCTGGACACAGTCCTCAGAATTCCGCTGAAGCATCTCCAGAAGATGATAAAAGTATCAGCCTCGCTCGCTACCAAAGAAGACTGCAGCTGATGCTTCGCGCACTTCTCGCCATCATCGGCCAAGCCTTGAGAAACAGTTTTCTTACGCAACAATTATTGGTAAAAAATTTAAATGAAGTCGCGGAGAATATTAAGGTTACTAAGGATTCAATGAGGATGGATGCGCTAAAGGTCGGGCTGGAAAACATTCACTGTCAGTTGGCGGAAGACGAGGGTACATCGTTGCCTTTGTCGCCGAGTCGACAAGCTTTTGGAATTAATATACAGACTTGTTCTTATTTTCCCTCGTTTACTCTACCGCTGAAGATCAGTTTTATCGGATGTGATCATGTAATTAGTCCGGCAATTTTTAAAGTTGGTGATGATCTGCAGCAGGATATGCTCACGCTACAAATGGTCCGAATTATGGACAAACTCTGGCTGAAAGAGGGACTCGACTTGAAAATGGTCACTTTTGCCTGTGTTCCAACTGGAAATAAACGGGGCATGATTGAAATGGTTACTAATGCTGAAACTCTGCGCAAAATTCAGGTGGAATTTGGACTTACTGGGTCATTTAAGGATCGACCTATTGCTGAGTGGCTTGGAAAACACAATCCATCGGAATTGGAATATGAGAGAGCTGTTGAAAATTTCACTGCTTCCTGCGCTGGCTACAGTGTTGTCACTTACATTCTTGGAATTTGTGACAGGCATAATGATAATATTATGCTGAAAACATCTGGACATTTATTTCACATTGATTTCGGAAAGTTTTTGGGAGATGCACAGATGTTTGGGAATTTTCGAAGGTGAGCGCTGCAAAAAAAAATGTTTAAATTATGCATCATAAATTCTCAAATTTCTAATCAATTAAAAACTCATTGAATTTATAAAATTACGCTCAGTTATGTCAAAATGAAATTTATAGAAATATAAAAATTTAATTATTTAAAATGTTTTGCCGTAATCGTAGTTTGTAAATTGGAAGAATTTATGATGCAAATATTCTATTGTTTCAACAATTTTTCCATTGTCCATAGGGGCGCCGTATTAATCGCATAGTTTTTATCAGTAATTTTATTTTATGTTTTAACTGGATTATTTAGAGACCGAACGCCCTTTGTACTGACTTCGGACATGGCTTTTGTTATCAACGGTGGAGATAAACCATCGGCCAAGTTCCATAATTTCGTCGACTTGTGCTGCCAGGCCTTCAATGTCGTTCGCAAGCACGGCAATCTAATTCTGCATCTGTTTGGCTTGGTAATGAGGCAAATTTTTTTATTTAGTCCCATAGCAGGCGGTTTTATTTACAAAACATATGTATACAAGAAACCACAAAACGGAAGAACACGATCCGCGTTCGTCTTATCACAGACCAAACACATATCACAACCCATAATGCGACAAGTTGAATCCAAACAGTTCCTCGTGTGACAGCACGTTTAATAGTTTATAAATCAACTTTTTTTTTATTGTCATAATATTATCGATAAATAAGAAAAAACAAAATGGAAAATTTACTTCGAGATAAAGTAGAGAATAAATTGAAAACAAGCGATGAAAAATTAATGGATATCAAATTAAAGGAATCTTTGGATAAATTAAAGATGAACGAGTATATTATTCCGCAGATGACATCGTCGGGAATTCCTGGAGTCACCATGGATGCCGTGAGTTACGTGCAAAAGGCCCTGTTGCCAGAACAAACTAATCCCGAGGCTGCTGCAACATTCGCCAGGATGATTGAAAGCTCCCTGAAGAGTTGGTTCACCCAGTTTAACTTTTTTCTTCATAATTTGGCGCAGCTGCGATTCACCGGTGATCACAACGACGGCGAACTCCTGTCATTCATCCCACGTACTTACACGTAAATATTACAATTAATTAAAATCTTATTTAAATTTTGTTGTGTTTATAAGTATTCTTGATGGTATTTTTTTATCGCAGCATGCAGCAGGAAGGACAGCTCACAAGCGTCCAAGTCCACGGCTACCAAAAGCGATACGATCCGGAAAAATACTACATGTATATTCTGAGAATTCAGAGGAAAGGAGAGCCTGATCCAACTTACCTCTTTCGATCGTACAAAGAATTTTGTGAATTTTATCAAAAACTTTGTATACATTTTCCGCTTGCCAAAGTTACCAGGTAATTCTTTTATATTATTATTGTTTCGCCGTCGCTTGAGGCACGTGATATTTTACTCATGTTGTCAACTTCGATATCTTGATGATGATCACCTTCTGACAAATATTTAATTAACCTCAAAAAAAAGTTGGGTGTTTTTTTTTGTTTTTTAAAAAAATCAACTCAATTACCTTGTGTTGAATTATTAATCAAAAAATTTTCTCGTTCGTTTTTAATAGTTTGTCGGGAATTTTGTTGTTGATGAATGTCAATATTGGATTTAGATTTTTGAGCAGATTGTAAACGTGGCTCCTCATCAAATTTCGACATTGATCGATAAAATCCCGGAATTCCAGACAATTCTTTTGATGATTTAGATGTTTTTTTCATTGTTATTCGAGCTCGAAACCACTTTAATCCCATATTAATGATGCACTGAATATATGATGTGGTAGAGGAAAATCACAAAAAATTGAAGATTGATGCGTACAATTAGACTGACTAGCCGAAATGTCTTGCACACGTTTTTCGACCACTCCTCTATAGCACTAATGATACTTCTATTCAATTGCTATCTATAAATTCTTATCTATCGTGCGTTTATAAAGCTCGGACGAGTGACAATGACACCGTTATATAGTGACTCACTTTGATGTTGTCTTAAGTCGTATTATGGATAAGATTGATATTTTTGACACTTTTTGAACGCCTAAAATTTCCTTGAAAATCATCAACCTAATTGTTTTTAATATCTACAATGTTTTACTTTTAGTCTGCCGAGTGGGTTAAGTGTTGGCCGATCAAATATCAAGCAAGTTGCCGATAAACGCCGAGCAGATATTGAAAAATTCTTGCTCAGCTTATTCAAGATGGCACCAGAGATATCGCAGAGTGATCTTGTTTACACTTTTTTTCATCCTCTGCTGCGTGATCAACAAAATGCCGACATTCACCTTCGTAAAGTCAAAGGTATAAAACTTGAAAATAATTACTATAGTTGTACCAAATTTAGTTCAATGTTATTTTCCATTTTTTTGTCTTTTAAACTATTAAGTAACAATAATTCTATTGAAATAATACATATCTCATGATAAACTAATAATTTAACTTAAAAAAAATCCATTTATCATTTAATAACTTGGTATGATATCAATTTTTTTTAATAAAATTAACTTATTGATTATGCTGATGTTATGAAAAATTTTCAGTAGGCAACTGGTGGGCGGAGAAAAAATTGAAAGATAATGTTCAGTGTGGACAAATCAAATTATCGCTTCACTACACCCGGGGAACTCTGTGTGTCATGATTCACCATGCTCGCGGACTGCCAAAGTTTGCCAATACCCAAGAACCCAATACCTATGTCAAGGTCTACCTCAAACCTGACCCCACCAAAGCCACCAAACGCAAGACAAAGGTAGTGAAAAAAAATTGTCATCCATCGTTTATGGAAATGCTAGAGTACAGAATGCCCCTTGAGGTGATCAAAGAGCGTACTCTTGAGGCAACCATTTGGAACCATGATACTCTGCAAGAAAATGAATTTTTAGGGGGTATTCGTTTGCCTCTCGGACATTTTGACCTGACGAATGAGACTATTGAGTGGTTCCCGCTCACGTGTATTCGCTAATTATTTATTAAAAAATCTTTGCATCACGAATTTTCATGAATGAAAGTGAATTATTACCAGTAAAAATTTAATTTTTAACTCATTCATTGAATAACTCAAAATTTAATTTTCAATCATTTACTTATTTTTGGTATTTCAAGTGAATATTTTTATTTTTTTTCAAACACAAAATTCACCTAAACGCACATTGATAATTGTTTAAAATTAAATACTTATATCTATCTGAAATATGTGAGCGATATTTTTTTAATTGCAAAAGGGAATTGATTGCCAACCAAAGTAAAATCTAAAACACTCTCTTTTAGTGTATTTATCAAATCCCTTTTTCTATTTTTTAATAATGCATGTAATTATAATTAATCCAACTATTTTACACTGATATGTATGCTTGATCGAGTGAAATTTGTGATATAATAATTATTTATAAATTAGAATATTTTAACCTGTCATAAATATAATGACATGGGGTTTAAAGTCATAACAAAACAAAAAACTATCAGTGAATAATTAAAGTGACTGAATAATCAATTGAATAAATAAATTTGATTTTTTGCGCGCAAAAATAACTGCAACCACAAAATACATGTACACAATCTAATTTTCATATAGATTTCTTTTTTTTTACTGATATTATAATACTACAATATTACGAGAATTTAATAATTATATACAATTAAGTATTTTAATTTATGCAATCGTGATTAACAGTCGTCGATTTTATAAAAAGAAAAAAAAAACGTATGTTATATACATATGTAAAACTAATATTTACCGGAAAAGATAAAAAAATGAAAATTTGTGTAACATACATAGTTTTATTTCTTTTTTTCAATGTATAATTAAATGATGTAGATCATAAAAAATTTTTTTTTTTTTCAAGTCATCGAACGAGCGAGTGACTTTTCTGATAACTGAACTTATTTATTATGAAAATAATAATGTTGTCTGGCAGCGCCAAAGATATTCAGAGTTTTATCAATTGTTTTGACGTAAATGAATAAATTTATTGATATTAAAAGCACACACGCGAAATCTCTAAGGTATATACGCACATAAATGTGTAAAAGAGTTCGCGTTCGACTTTAGAATTGCATCAGACTCTTATTATATTTAAATTAGTTGGATATCTTGAGCGCGAGTAGTCGAGTGAAAATGTCGAGAGTTGTAGTCTTGGACGGCGGATTTTCTACGCAATTGGCCACTCATGTGGGCGATAAAATTGACGGAGATCCGCTGTGGACCGCGCGTTTTTTGGCAACTAATCCTACGGCTGTTTATGCCACTCACCTGGACTTTCTTCGGGCTGGAGCTGAAATTATCCAGACAAACACTTACCAGGCATCAGTCGCGGGTTTTGTCGAGCATTTGGGAATCACCGAAGAGGCGAGTTTGACGTTGATTGAAAAGGCAGTGGACTTGGCAAAGAGTGCAGTCAAGGAATGGAATGGAAAGGCCTTGATCGCCGGCTCGTGTGGTCCTTACGGCGCTTCTCTGCACGACGGATCCGAGTACACAGGAAAATATCACTCTCACGTATCCAAGGAATTTCTTAAAATTTGGCACCAGCCTCGCATCGAAGCCCTGGTGAATCGTGGTGTGGATTTACTCGCGTTGGAGACAATTCCCTGTCGCATCGAGGCCGAGGCACTAGTTGACCTCTTAAAAAACAAATATCCAAGAATTAAAGCTTGGCTAACTTTTTCTTGTCGTCCCGACGGGCGGAGTATAGTTGATGGAAGTGATTTTCGAACGGTCGCACGATCCTGCTACGAAAATTCTCTTCCTGGCCAGATACTAGCCACTGGAATCAACTGCATTGCCCCTAAAGCCGTTCAACCACTTCTCCAGGCCTTCAACACGCCAGAAAATAAATTTATTCCACTAATCGTTTATCCTAACAGCGGGGAAACCTACACCGTGTCTGATGGTTGGACTGGCATGGATACGATTGAACCTTTGAGTAATTATATCCACGAGTGGCTGAATATGGGCGTGAGATATGTCGGGGGTTGTTGCAGAACTTACGCCACAGATGTGAAAAAAATCAGTTTGGAAGTGGAGAAATGGCAGAAAACGCAGATTTAAATGCTGCACCATCACTACACGCGATTCACTCCAATATTATTATACACATATATAATTCCAACACGAAATAATACATATAAGATTGCTGGTTTGATGATATGAGGGGTTTTGATTGCGATAACAAAATTTAAAATACTGCAGAGTCGATAACATTGATCGCCAAGCTGCCGACTATACTCGGTTTTTTTTGTTCTTGAATTTATAATCACGTCCAAGTTGTGATCAAAAATGAAAGTAAAAATTCTGGACGGCAGTTGTTGCACCCAAGTTTCGACAAATGCTCGAAAAGATGCTGACGGTGATCCTCTGTGGACAGCACGTTTTTTAGTCACCGATCCCGATGCAGTCCGAGCAGCACATCTGGACTTTTTGCGAGCTGGCAGTGATATCATCGAGACAAACACGTACCAGGCATCAATCGATGGATTTAAAAAATACTTGGGCATGTCAGAGTGCGAGGGACTGGCCCTCATCACTAAAGCTGTGCAATTGGCTCGGGAGGCCGTGGAAATTTACAAAAATGAGGTGACTAATGAAAATAAGAGTAATAAAAATCCACTGATTGCTGGTTCCTGTGGGCCCTACGGTGCAACGCTGCACGATGGCTCCGAGTACACGGGATCTTACGGTAAGGATATGCCAGTGGAATTTTTCAAGGATTGGCATAGACCTCGGGTGAAGACGCTGCTGCAAGCTGGCGTAGATCTGCTTGCGTTTGAAACGATCCCTTGTTCGCAAGAGGCAACAGGTATTCTTGAACTCTTGCAGGAATTTCCGAATACCAAAGCCTGGCTGTCATTTTCGTGCTCGAAGGATGGCAAAATGGCGGACGGAAGTGATCTTCACACTGTGGGATTGAGCTGTTGGAACAAGGCCCAGGATCAACTGTTGGCGATCGGAGCAAACTGCGTTAATCCGATGCTTGTTACGACGATTTTGAAGCAGATTCGTAGCGAGGAAGATCCTAAATCTATACCGCTGATCGTCTACCCCAACAGCGGTGAGGTTTTCGTCCCTGGTGAGGGTTGGAAGGATGAGCGAAAAATCCAAGGCTTCGAAAATTACATCCCCGAGTGGTTGGATGAGGGTGTTGAGTACATTGGCGGATGCTGCAGAACTAGTTCTATGGATATTGAAAATATTCGCGCTCAAGTTGAAGCCTGGAACTGCAAGAAGAAATCCTCCGTGGAATAAAAAACCAGTTTATTAAATATTCCTCGTAATTTTATACGATGTAAACCAAAATTACTGTGTATTTTGTTTAATAAGATACTGGATTTGGTCTCCTATCTCGTGGCTTTCTTTGTTGACTCTTATTTGGATGAGATTTGTTTCCAAATTCACAGAAAATACCGCATCGCGCGGCATGACGATCTTACCCCGCAGAATGTCGTTCATTGAAGGTATTATTCTAGGGCCCAGATGAGGATCCTCAAAGCGGTAAAGAAGAACATCGGCAGGGTCTAAAAAATTAAACAAAAATGTTCATTATAATGATTTACTTATACTTAATATTCGTTGAAACATTGGTAAATTCCATATATGAAAAGATTCTGAATTACCTTTGATGTATTTGTTTTCCTTTACGAGCTTTTGTACAACATCAGAGACAGTGTCACCATCGCAGACTTTTATAAGCATCGTAAAAAGGCCAGAGAATCTCTGCGGATTCTTCACTTCACTGGTGGAAATACAAGAGTCAAGAGTTAAATTTTTATAAAATTTAATAATATTAAAATGGCATTTGTTTGTTTTTCTTAAAAAGTCATGAAACAAAAACTCCTAAATTTTATTATATTTTAGGATTTTGATGCAAGAACTCGAATTGTTAATAATAAAATATTAATACCAAAGGATTCCAGGAGCAGCGAAAAAATTGACGTAAGGCGACCCAGGGCAGCACTCTTCTTTCGTCTTATCTGGAGCCTCATCGGTATATCGAATCTCAATATCATCAAGATCGAGGGTATTTTTCAAGTATTCCTTATTACCCATGAGCACACTAACTTCATCAAAATCCAATGTTAAATTCAAAGCAGCAATCCCCGAAACCGCCATTTTTTCTTTCGCAGCTTGCACAAACGGCATCACACGTTTCATATACTTTTTTAACGAATCTTTTGCACCCAACTCCACCGAAATAATTTTATTATCCGGCAAAACATTGCCATTCTTCAGATAAAGTTCCTTCAAAGTCGTGAGAACAGTGCTCTGCCACGGTGGGAAGGTTTTGGCGACCCAAACAGTCGCTCGATTGGGTTTTTCCACTGGCACTTCATTTTTTCCCCTTCCGCCTTTGCGCACTGTGCAGTGATTTTTCAAAAAGATCCTAAATGTGTGAGCAACATTCATCAAATACTGCGACGATTTAATGAGAACTTGATCGACACTACCGACAGTCGGCCAGCGAGCTTTCAGTACGCTCTCCTTTCCCGTAATCTCCCGAATGTGTTCAGCGACGTGGGGGCAAATGGGCGACATCAAAATCGACTGTAAATCGATGTAATCCATAATTAAATTCCAATTAACACCATCAAGAGTACTGAGCTGGAGGTACTTGTCTCTTGCAGTCTGCAACTCGAAGAAACCCGTGCGCAGAGCCTCCTTGAACAGCATCCTGTCATAATGTTCCTTTGTCTCGCGGATTTTCAAATTCATCTCACTCTGAAAGACCCGGTCATTAAAGGTACTCGGTGGGCCTTTGCGGAATGTGTTTTCTGTTGCGAGAACCTCCTTTACCCACTCAATAAACGTATACAGCCGTAAAATGCCGGCATCAGCCATGCTCTCAACGAAATTTGCATCTTCAACAAAGTCTCCAGCATCAGCAAGACACAATCTCATGCCATCTGCTGAAAATTTCTGCACAGCTTCGGCCAGAGTAAGGAAATTTCCCTCAGATTTCGACATTTTATTGGAATTCAGCAATAAATGTCCATTGGCACGAACTCCACGTGGCCAGAGTTGCGGTTGGTCAGGCCAGATGGCCGTGTGGTTGTAGATAAAGTACGTCAGGTGATTTTGAATCAAATCCTTGCCTGACACGCGTACATCCACGGGATACCAGTACTGAAACTCTCTTCGGAGACGTTCCAGGGCCTCTTTCTTGATTTTTGTCCGGGGAAACTTGGCGTGCTTGAAGAAAATATAGTCCCAAACCTCTGGAGTGAGTTCTTCAGCCTGAATATTTAAACAGTTTGGCTTGTCGCCACGAAAAGAGCCGCCCTGAAGTAGGTGAGCGACCGTGTAGTAGGCATTGTAGATTGTCGAGTCGGAGAGCGACTCAATGAGCCAATTCTCGTCCCATGGCAGCTTCGTTCCGAGTCCGTAGGTTCGCGAGCACGCGTACTCGTGCAGCCAGTCCAGCGAGGCCTTGAAATTCCTGCGAACTTCCTCGTGGAAGGTCTCCATACTCTCTAGGCACTTTTCCGCCTGGCTTTTCCAGCTCTCCTCGCCGTAATCCAAGTACCACTGGTTGCACAGAGCAACAACACACTCATCATTGGACCGCGAGATGATTGTCTTCTCCGGCTCGTAGTAGATAACAGCGTGATTACCGTCAACTAACTGCTTTTGAATTGATTTTTTGACGTCCTGAATTTTTTTCCCTTTAAACTCGCCGACTAGTAGCACACCCTCGTAGAATCCTTTGAGGTAAACCATTTCTTTGGCCTCGAGAAGCTTTGCCTTGTCGTTTTGCGACTGAATTTTCAATTTTTCATAGACAGTCTTTGCGGCGAGGTTGCCAAATTCGGGGATTTCCAGAATAGGCACTGGATCATAGGATAGAACCATCTCATCGGTGATTCCATATTTTTCCCGGAGGGGTTGCTTCTTCTTTAGATCGACTAGGGCGGCGTAGTCATCAGGAGAGTCGCTTGGAACTGACGTGACTACTCCTGTGCCCTTGTCTTCTTTAATTGTCAGCATAGGCAGCGTATAAATTACCTTATAACTTGTCAGAGGCGCAGTCAGAGCCAGTCCCATGATATCTTGACCCGAAAATTCCGCGAGGGGCTCCAGAGTACCCTCGGCTTCAGTGGTGAATCCCTGGTAAGACATGTTTCGCGCCGCTCGGCGCGTAGAGATGTAAACTTCGCCATTTTTGACGGCGTAGGCGATGTAACGTATGTCCGGATGGATCCAACAGTTTGTCTGACCGTACATGGTCTCTGGCCGTAGCGTGGCGGCCACCAGAAAGACTGGTTTACCCGTCGCCACTTTAAGTTGCTCCGGGTAAGGCTCAAGCAGCCGCATTTTTACGAGCGTGTACTCTTGCGGCCCCACGCCCTCGCCCGTCGCACGGTCGTGATCCATGCATGGCTGATTATCTCGCGGGGAAAAAATTGTGTAGCGTTTACCATATTTAACTTTGTTTCGCGCTTTTAGGTGTAGGAATTGCCAGCGAATGAACGAGTCGTAGAACGGATTTGCGTCCGTTGTGATGAATGAACGACGCCAGTCAACGTGCAGACCGATGGCTTTCAGATCTTGAACTGCGAGAGGTGGAAAATAATCCAGCCAGTAGGACGCATCGGCGAATTTCTTAATCTCCTCATCCTCTAGGCCAATACTCTGCATAATTTGCCACTGATACTTTGCGCTGCCTGCCTTCGCCACGGCCTTGCTCTTCTTGCCTTTGCTCTTGTCCTTTACCACGACGTCGTCCACGACCTCCTCGACAGTTATCTCCGCCGAGGGAAATTTCGGAGGATATCCAAAAGTCTCCATCTCACGATTTAGCTTGTCTGCGCAAGCTTTTATCGGCATCCCTGTGCAGTGAAAACCAAAAGGAAAGAGAACCTTCTTGCCGAGTAGACGCTGATACCGCGCAGCAAACTGTAGAACAAAAAAAAAATAGGTAAACTCACACTGAACTAAGTGGATTAATGTTGTTTGTACCTCGCTTTTGGAGAGGGAAAACGTGTGACCCAGGTGGAGGCGTCCGTTCATATATGGATAGGGAAATGTCGCAAAGAATTTGTCATCTCGGGATTTTCGTGGCTCTACTGGAGCATCCACTTCGTACACTTTTTCAGCCTCCCATTTGTCTTGAACGTTTTTTTCGATTTTTTGCAGGTACTCCACTTTAAATGTGCCCTTTCGCTCAACCGCCTAGATAAAAAAATTTTATTACAACACTGCACAATATTAATATTTATACGCCAGATGGACAATATTCGCAAAAAAATATTTAGGTTAGGATGTTGGCAAACAGCATTTGTTACGCTCTATCACAACTTTTAACCATAAAACAATACATAAACTTTAATAATACTGTTGATTGAGGTTTATTTATAGCTATTAACATACCATTTTATATATTTTTTGTCCTGGTTAAAAATCAAGGATTAACACGTGCATGTATCATCACAGCGTTGGGCTGGACTTACATACACATGGTGCGTTATTTTAGCGCTGCGTTAAAATTGAACACTGGCTGATTAGTTGGATTGATGACCGCTAAAAATTATTCCATTGAAATGTGGCGCCACTCGTGCGTTAGCGAAATATATCGGAAAAACATGACTGTGTCTATTCGGACCTCCACGGTATACCGTGTATGCCGTGTACTTGAATAAATCGTAGTTCATCGTTCTTCCATTAAGACATTAAAAGAGGAAATATTGAGTCACCTTGTTGTTTATTACTTTATCGGGATTAACAATTGAATTTACAATGAATGAATATGCCGAATTTTCAGACAAGAAAAATAATAAAATTGAAAAAGCCCGCCAAAAGTTGGATTCCACCGATAGAACGACGCTCATCGACGCCATCATTGTGTAAAATCGATATTAGTTTGTCTCTCTCTGTCTCGTGCAAACGCACGACGGCAAAATCCATAGCAGATAAATGAAAATATCCGCGAAATTGAATGGTTTTGGACGATTAATGTTGATAGAAAGACCTAGATCAATTATTCCACGGCACATGATTTGAGTTGTACGCCCTTTACATGTGAGGAAATCAGATTTCAATGGTAAGATTCGAAAGCGTATTTTGAGGTTATAGTTTTTATTCGGTAAGATTTTATTTTAACTGTAGCAAGTGAGAAAACGTTAACTGAAAGGAATTGTTTTGATTATTAAGGTCATGATTCGAAGGATCCCGGACTCATCGAATACAAGATATCACAACAGAGCTAGCAGCACCAAAAGCAACAACAGCAGCAGCAGGAGCAGTACCCACCGGGAGTTGCAGATTCATCGTTGGTGAGTGAGATATATATTTATTGTTGAGCATTTTTTTATTACTAGACCGATACGGCATGACACTATCAAGTCCTGGAGATCCTATTTGGGGGATTCAACGATTAAAAATATGCAAAGTCGTACACAGTAAGGGATAAATTCGGCGCTCTGTTCACATCAGTGTAGATGTTACGTGCTAACGCCAGTTAAATCTTAAAAAAAATTCGATATTTATGTAGTGAACATTGTCTTTAAATTCGGCGCTCTGTTCACATCAGTGTAGATGTTACGTGCTAACGCCAGTTAAATCTTAAAAAAAATTCGATATTTATGTAGTGAACATTGTCTTTAATAGCATTCCGGTATAGGAAAAGCATAGTACATGTAGACGTAATACTTTAAACTCAGAGTAGACAAAAAAAATTTAGGGTTGAAAAACAGTGATAAAGCGTTTTTCCGGTATAGGAAAAGCATAGTACATGTAGACGTAATACTTTAAACTCAGAGTAGACAAAAAAAATTTAGGGTTGAAAAACAGTGATAAAGCGTTTTAAGACTGTTTTTCACGAAGCAAAGCAGTTCCCCATCCGGTGGAACACCCCAGGAGTACGAGAAATGATTTAAATCAGTATAAAAATTTTTCTGCCCTTAGACTGTTTTTCACGAAGCAAAGCAGTTCCCCATCCGGTGGAACACCCCAGGAGTACGAGAAATGATTTAAATCAGTATAAAAATTTTTCTGCCCTCGTATACCACAATCCATGGTGTGTAGATGAATCCCATAGTAATTTTCAGATGTTTAGTCTACAAATTTATAAGCTTTGCAGATTCATCGTTGGTGAGTGAGATATATATTTATTGTTGAGCATTTTTTTATTACTAGACCGATACGGCATGACACTATCAAGTCCTGGAGTCCCTATTTGGGGGATTCAACGATTGGAAATATGCAAAGTCGTACACAGTAAGGGAGAAATTCGGCGCTCTGTTCACATCAGTGTAGATGTTACGTGCTAACGCCAGTTAAATCTTAAAAAAAATTCGATATTTATGTAGTGAACATTGTCTTTAATAGCATTCCGGTATAGGAAAAGCATAGTACATGTAGACGTAATACTTTAAACTCAGAGTATACAAAAAAAATTTAGGGTTGAAAAACAGTGATAAAGCGTTTTGAGACTGTTTTTCACGAAGCAAAGCAGTTCCCCATCCGGTGGAACACCCCAGGAATACGAGAAATGATTTAAATCAGTATAAAAATTTTTCTGCCCTCGTATACCACAATCCATGGTGTGTATCCCCATCCGGTGGAACACCCCAGGAATACGAGAAATGATTTAAATCAGTATAAAAATTTTTCTGCCCTCGTATACCACAATCCATGGTGTGTAAATGAATCCCATAGTAATTTTCAGATGTTTAGTCTACAAATTTATAAGCAATTCCACACCGGCGAAAGACCCCTAGAAAACCGGAAATTTATGAATCCCATAGTAATTTTCAGATGTTTAGTCTACAAATTTATAAGCAATTCCACACCGGCGAAAGACCCCTAGAAAACCGGAAATTAATTAAAATTATTACAAAAATTTGTGCCATGTTATTTGACGTTCTACAGCGTGTAGACAGGTCCTCCAATCATTATTAAGTATTTATCGGTATAATTAATAAATTATTTGAAAGACCCCTAGAAAACCGGAAATTAATTAAAATTATTACAAAAATTTGTGCCATGTTATTTGACGTTCTACAGCGTGTAGACAGGTCCTCCAATCATTTTTAAGTATTTATCGGTATAATTAATAAATTATTAAATTCCACGCCGGGTAGGATGACCCTAAAAAATAGAAAATCAATGAAAATGAATATGAAAAATATCTGCCACCGGATTCGTTATAAATTATTAAATTCCACGCCGGGTAGGATGACCCTAAAAAATAGAAAATCAATGAAAATGAATATGAAAAATATCTGCCACCGGATTCGTTTTTCTACAGTGTGTAGAAACGTCCTCCAATCATTTTTAGGTATTTATTGACGAAATAAAAAAATTATTGATTTCCGCGCCGCGTGGAACACCCCTAAAAAATAAAAAATTTATTTAAATCAATATAAAAAATATCTGCCACCGGATTCGGTTTTCTACAGTGTGTAGTTTCCGCGCCGCGTGGAACACCCCTAAAAAATAAAAAATTTATTTAAATCAATATAAAAAATATCTGCCACCGGATTCGGTTTTCTACAGTGTGTAGAAACGTCTTCTAATCGTTTCCAACTATTTATTGACATAATTAATAAATTATCAAAATTCCACGCTGGTGGAACATGGATTCGGTTTTCTACAGTGTGTAGAAACGTCTTCTAATCGTTTCCAACTATTTATTGACATAATTAATAAATTATCAAAATTCCACGCTGGTGGAACACCCTTAACTGACCGAGAATAGAACGAAATTTGAACCTACTTATGCCATTCGATGTATTTTGATGTTCTTGATACGAAAAAGTCAGTAGATTCATCGGATCACATAATTAAAAATTTATTCAATTCTACGGCGGGTAGAACACCCTAAAAAATAGAAAATCAATTAAAATCGTTATAAAAAATATTTGCCACCGGATTCGTGTTTCTACAGTGTGTAGTAAAATAGAAAATCAATTAAAATCGTTATAAAAAATATTTGCCACCGGATTCGTGTTTCTACAGTGTGTAGGAATGCCCTCCAATCGTTTTTGAGGATTTATCCACATAATTAAAAAATTAATCAATTCTACGCCGGGTAGAACACCCTTAAAAAATGGAAAATCTATTAAAATCGTTATAAAAAATATTTGCCACCGGATTCGTGTTTCTACAGTGTGTAGAAACGCCCTCCAATCGTTTTTATTAAAATCGTTATAAAAAATATTTGCCACCGGATTCGTGTTTCTACAGTGTGTAGAAACGCCCTCCAATCGTTTTCAGGTATTTATTCACATAATTAATAAGTAATTAAAATTCCACGCGGGTGGAACACCCCTAACTGACCGAGAATAGAACGAAAATTGAACCTACTTATGCCATTCGATGTATTTTGATGTTCTTTAAAAGTCAGTAGATTCATCGGATCACATAATTAAAAATTTATTCAATTCTACGGCGGGTAGAACACCCCTAAAAAATAGAAAATCAATTAAAATCGTTATAACAAATATTTGCCACCGGATTCGTGTTTCTACAGTGTGTAGGAACGCCCTCCAATCGTTTTTGAGGATTTATCCACATAATTAAAAAATTAATCAATTCTACTAAATATTTGCCACCGGATTCGTGTTTCTACAGTGTGTAGGAACGCCCTCCAATCGTTTTTGAGGATTTATCCACATAATTAAAAAATTAATCAATTCTACGCCGGGTAGAACACCCTTAAAAAATGGAAAATCAATTAAAATCGTTATAAAAAATATTTGCCACCGGATTCGTGTTTCTACAGTGTGTAGAAACGCCCTCCAATCGTTTT
>MVJL01011998.1:0-11843 GCA_002156465.1 Macrocentrus cingulum | reverse complement strand
CCCCCCCCCCCTTTGTTCTTGCATGGCAGCAGTAATTTCACCAGTAATTTCAGCATTTTAACTACGACGAGGCGTATATTATGTCCCCACACTGTAATTTCCATTGCACACTTCTTCATTTAATGTTACCTGCTGTTTTTCTTCAAACAAAAGATTTTCACTCTCCCTTCAGGTAACGCCTCGACTAATTTGCGAAGTAGCGATTTGGGTGTCTAGACGACCGGTACTGTGAATCAACCTTGTTGATTGGCCATTAATATCTTCATAGGCGTAACAATCATAGGCGTAACAATGGCCCCAGCATTTCGACACTATCAGCGAAATGAATCTATTTAAAAAATTATCGATGTCCATTTGGTATTGATTTTCACCAAAAGGGGGGGGGGGCACTATAAAAATTCTGTGTCCTATGATATTTAAACTTTCTCGTTTAGAAACATAATTGAACCTGGCAGGTACTTACATATTTTTTATTTCAGCTGGTCCGGCTTCATTGAATTGAATCGGATGATTTTCATTCCCCTGAGCTAATCCAGCCTCATTGTCATGTATTTGCGCTGGGCGATTTTCAATTGGCTGAATCAACAAATCGACTTCACGAAGACGATTGTTTAATTGTCTAACACCTAGGTCGCCAAGTCTTTTGCGTGCCATTTTTTAAATATATAACGTCGGTAATTGTTCAGCGCGATCTGCCTTATCGGCGGACTGGATTTCACGCGAGCGCGTGTGTTTGTGTGGGCCACGATTGTGAAATAGCCGCCTTATATGCACCAGAGTAAAAAATCCAACCGACTTTTGTTCGACGGCACTGTCGCTGTAAAAAGCCACCAACACTAGATTATAGTCACTTTTCGTAATTATTGCCACGGTGAGCCGATCATTGTTTATTGTGAACACTATCAAACAGTAATGCAATAATATACTAGGTACAAAAACAGCGATTATTCACCGGCGGGACACATAACATAACCCTATTCGTCTTGTGTGAACGCGTGGTCTCTACTACAATTCTCTGTCAAATGAACTGAGGTGGATGTATGTGAGTCGATCTAAAGTGTAAAAGGACGCGCGGAAAACGAAAATATTGTCTGATCTCTGTCAAATAATATAAAATAATATTTTATATTATTTTATAACGAGCGCGCCTAGAAGGTTCGATTGAATTTTTTTTTGTTTGTTGGCGATAAGGTTCTAGAAATAGAACCCTAATCACCGAAAATGCAATCAAGAGCCCAGGTGCGCTACGGTGTAATCGTTAACGACCATCGAACTATCGAAATTCGTTAACGACCAAAATCGACAGTATATAACCCCCTCCACGGCCGTTTTTCGCCAGTTGACCGCTAGCATTCAGTCGGACAGTCCGTACCTAAGTCTCGGTACTGTCGTTGTCTCTCTTGCACGTTAACTCTGTCGTACCTAGGTCTCGACATAAAACGATCAACGGTCTTACTTCGGTCCAGGCTCGTGAATTTATTAATTAGCTAAAGTCTCTGCTCCGGCTAATAAGATCGGATAAATTGTAAGCATTATTTTAAATAAATTAACCATATTCAAAGAAACATACGGTGTTCAACTATGACGCGTAAAAGATCTCCCGAGATCAACCCGGACCAACCGCTCCAGATCATCATCACGCCACGCCACCAGAGGTAAGATACGAACTGGGGCAAACCGCTCGGCCCTCCGATCCTCCCCCAGCCTTTGTTGGCCCGATTTCGGCTATACAAATATTTTATTCAAAAATATTTCTAAAATTAAGTATCATTGAATAAAGTATATTATAGAAAAAGAAGTAAAAATTTATAATTTTTTTAATAATAATAAAAAATCAAAATTTATTACTTTTTCAATAAACTATACTTAATAATCATATTATTTCTAACAATATATTCTTATTCAAAAATATTAGTAACATTTTTTCACTGTTTTTTCATAATAGTGACTAATCGTTTTGTATCCTATGTATATATCGTCTACGCAGCAGAGGGTAGTATTTTCGATGCATTCACTTCTATATAATATGTAGATTCTGACTCAATGAGGCGGCGACGCTCGCCTAGTACGGATGACGATCGTCAAGTTGTTTTTTTGCGTCTATACGTGTTTCTAAAATGTCTACCTTATACAGTCGTCCAAAAAATGGCGTGCGTTAGAAAAAATTCGAAGGATGGATTGAAAAAATCGTGTCGAGACTATAAAAAAAATTATCAACAATACAGAAGTGAAAAATGAATCTCATGGACAAGAAAAGGCGAACATCAGTGTAGTGCAAGACGTGAACTGTGTGTCGAGACTATAAAAAAAATTATCAACAATACAGAAGTGAAAAATGAATCTCATGGACAAGAAAAGGCGAACATCAGTGTAGTGCAAGACGTGAACTGTGATTTAGACGTTGAGAATCGCCTGAATGATGATTTAAAAGACGTCAAACTTTTACATCTCTGAAAAAAAATTTTTTTTTATTTTTCTGTTTTTTTTTTTTTTTTTTTTTTTTAATTTTTGCTCAAATTAAAATTTTTTCTTTTTCAATGAAAAAAATTTTTTCTGTTAAAAAAAATAATAGATAAAAAATTAAAGATTCTAGGATAATATCTGGACAAAAAAATAAACAAAAGTAGTTAAGAAAATGTGTTCTAAAAAACAATATCTAAGCTTCAGATAAACAATGTGGATAGGTATGTCTTGTTAGTTTCACTGTCGCGTCATCGTGGCGGTAATGTTTCAGTGGAGGCATGGATCTATCGATTTTCATGTGTTTCACGGAGGGAGGGGATAGCATAGAGGAGACGGAACAACGCAACGGCCCCATTTTTTACTTTCTGCTGGCCACAGACGTGCAGAGCTGCTGAGTGACAGTGTAGTGCAGTGCTAAACGTAATTAAAATATCCTTGGCTGGACGATTTTTAGATTAATTTGTTTCAATCAAAAGAACTGTGTTCTTAACCTTAAAAATAGCGTCATTGTTCCGGCGTGTAGTGTTTCAGCAGTGTGTGAATAGCATTGTGCCGTGTCGTACATTCAATACCATGGCAGCAATTGAGGTAAAACAACAAGAAGAGATGAATGAAGAGTTTAATTATGCTGTTGTACGTTTCACAACTAACACACGCGAGGTGTACGACGTGGATGCGATACCGATCAAGTGGATTGTCAATCTTGAAGATAAATTCTGGTGCAAATATCCCCCCGAGGACCAGTATGATCAACGAGAGGAATGTATTGCAACCTCAATAGATGCACCTGATACCTGGGAGTCGTTTGAAGTCGACATTTTATCTAAATGCAGTGAGTTTGATTTTTCTACTTATATACATTTGTACGCATTGACAGTATCTATGTTCCTCAAATTGATTTTTTATCGATAATATTCCAGAAACGCTCAAGAAAGCGCAAAAACGATTAAAAAAATCGTACACGTCACCAGATATTGACAGTGATCAAGCGGCACCAACGATGCCAGTCGTCTTGGGGAAAAAGGGTATCGACGCCGTTTTCGCCGCGGTGCAGCGAATGGATGTAGGGGACACTGATGGCGTAAACCGTGACAATGGAAACGCTGCTGATCTTCCAATCGATATAATAGAACCTGTTGTTTCTTTGCACTGTTAGAAATAATAAGGTGGCTAGTGACTGTCGAATTTTTGAGACTGTAATTTTTTTGTTTAATGAGACGAAAGAAACTGTCGTGTTTTAAACAAAATTAATTATTAGTTTGCAAGTGAGATGAAAGTCATTGTCGAGTTTTCAATGAATTATTTTTTTTTTGTTTAAAAACTTTGTCACAAATGAAAAGAAAAAGTATAACTGCCAAGATTCCAATGTTATGTTTTGTTCGTTGCGGAAAATAAGATTTAAAATACTATTAACGAGTATTGAATACGTCAATTTCTTTGTTTAAGAATATTTTTATAAAACTAAGTAAGAACAAAGTGATTTTGCACAACAATTTGTGTCATGTAAAAGTATGAAGGTATTCTTGTATGTGAAATTTGTAACGCTCTAAATATAAAAAATTAAAATTAAAAACCAATTCGAATTGTTATGATTGTTTAATTAATAATATCCCTACTGTATTGGCGGTTAAAAAGAATCGAAGAACGGGCCGAGCATAATAACTGTCGTCTGCCAGTCAAGGCGTGAGCATGGTTTGAGTGTACTGTGCAATTACTGGCCCAATATTCGACACCGAGCATCGGCCGAGCAATGGTGATCCATTATCGAACGATGTTATCATCTGGCCATTGGCCTGACGCTGGCCCATCAACGGCTCCAAGTCTCGTGCCAACATTGCTCGATCGGCTGCCGTAACTGATCCGAGATCGGGCCTATCGTAAAACACTATGTGGGTCGTACCACCTCGACATACTTTAACCTTCCCACTACTTCCTAGAACCCACTCATTAAACGCGCCGACCGGAAGCATTTTGAGTTCTCCTCTACAATCCCCTTGAGAAAAGCGCCGACCGGAAGCATCTCAAGTTATCCATCCTAGCCCGCGGACCCCGAGGTAGCGCTTCCAACAGTCGCACCGAGGACCGCCCTCCTTCCATCTGGGTCCGATGAACCCAGAACTCTCCCAAAGGAAGAAACGTAAACGCGGAAATCGCGCAGGCCTTCGGGTACAAATCCGTCGAGTTCTAAGGAACTTAGACGAGATTGCGTCGATAAGAAGCCGCACGCCTTCCGCTCCCGAACTTCCTGAGGTATCAGAGGTCCCCGTGGAGCCCCTGGTCGTCTCTAAAGCCACACCCAGGGCAGAACCAGAACTTATAATTCTGGATTAGGGAAATAAGCAGAAAGGTATACAAACACAGCTCTTTCCTCCCGTAACGCTCCATCCGAACGTTACATCTCACAGGATAAACTTTATAAAAAAGAGATTTTTCCGCTTAATCGAGTCCTAAAGAAAAGTCAAGATGTTGGGAAGCAATTAATTCTTCCGGGATCACCTGCGCTAATTTTGACAATTGACGGTAAGAAACGGAATTGATAAATATGTAATAAAAGATTTATTCTAAACGAAATTTGCAGACGACCGAAAAATGCTGAGCCGACAATTAGCGTTAGAAAATCCTGTCGCACGTGGGTTTATTGGAATACTACAAGCAAGACTAAAATATCGAAAAATAAATTCGATAGGGCCAATCAAATCGGAAAAACTCAACCGTTATTCAATGTAACTAGACAAACTTCGCTAATCAAGTCATGAGACACTCTCAATGCTCACTGATGTTCAAACTGCAGTATCCCCTGGACATGGAGTTGATACACCGCACTGTCCTCAACGCACACACCCACAGTTGCCTCAAATTCTGTAACTCCATCAGCAGAAGAATATCATGCATTACAGCCAGAAAATGTAAATTATCCAGCAGCTAGACGGTACAAAAAATACCTACACACCGCCACCTGTAAGTTATTTAGTTCGTTCAGCAGTAGAATATGGTGGTTTACCAGTTGAATATACAAATCATCAATCATAAGACTCAAAACGCGTATCCACCACTGTCTGCATGGTCTCCCACTCCTTTGGCCCCATCAGAGGCAGGGTTTCGTGGGATATCGTCTGGAAATTAAAAAAATACACTTCGCTCGACACAAAGTACGTACTCGTCGTCGTTATTGCAGTCTCCAACTAATCCAATAAGCACAGTACTGGATGTAAACTATGAAATGGCTAATTCGAATAAGCACCACCAAAAAATAACAGCCGAGGCATTCTACTGTATTAGTTGAAGATCTATGCAATCAATCTCTGTAGAATAATTACTATTGAACTTTCATCTTTACAGTTGGGCGACCAGACATTAGCGGAGATGATGCCGGAACAGATATTAATCAAAACCATTATTCTTTTCGACCTTGCGGAGTGCAACGTGAAAACTTTGAAAACGAGTCATCAGCCAACAGGATTACAACTTTAGGGTGTGAGTTGTCGCCATACTTGAGGATCGGGACCAGTATGTATTAATTGTAAAGTATTGTCTGTTGCTGATGCTACGTGAGCTTTCTTCAGCTTTTGGGACAAAGCCGACGCATTCTTCCCTGATGTTGATGTGTCGGTGCTGTGTGACCGACTTTCCACTCCTTCCAATGCTCTCACTTCAGTCTCAATGAAATTTTCCAACTCTTCGAACGTTGGAACAGCAGTTGAAGTCCGGAGACTCCGTTCCCAGGACTTCTGAGTGTTGGTGTCTAACAGCCGAGTGACATGATAGACCAAAAAGGGATCCCATTGATCTATTTTGACATTCCGTCCTTTAATTGAATTCAAGGCTACAGTGATGGCATCCATCGATTCACTGTACACGGAAAAAAAAATATTGGTGTGGCTGCCATGTGCTCTAGTATCACCGCCGATACAACATAGTAATAGGCCGGTGGCACTGACACCGTGGCAACCGTTCAATGTCGGTAATGAAGGTGGTCCAACATTTATATGGGATTCAGCGCGAGCAAAATATCGGCCGCGGACCCATGTAGCATAGTGTGGCGTTCTTTGTAGTATATTACGCGGTCCTATTGATTTCTATTGATGAACTTTTTTTTATTATTTATTATGTTTTTATGTATAACAGTTAATCGATATAAGTATGTAGTCAATAAATAAAGGTTATGATGATGATATATAAAAATATTTTTGATTAAAATTGAAAGTTAAAAGACCATGGAAGATATAATGAAATTATACAGAAAAAAAAATTATCAAAATACAAGCAATGGCATTAAAAACTCTTGGTAAGAAATCAAAAAAAGCAATAAAAAATTTATTATTAATACGATAAAATTGCCTGCAATTTGAGAGGCCTTAGAGATAGAGATTGATATAATATATTATTATTAGGGGAAGAAAAAAAAAAATTTTGAATAACATGTAATGAGACGCACATTTTCAATATTTCTCTATTTATTGATTAATATTTTTCGTGGTATACGGGTAACATATACATTCCTTTTATTATACATAATACACTTTTTCGCGGACAGTCAATACATTTTTTATATCCATCGCTTTGGAATGTATTTAACAGGCATTAAACATTATTAAAACTTTATCTTTGATGAAAACGTAACAAAAAATGTAAATAACAGTTATTATCTACTATTATTTACAGGAAGTCTGCCTTCGCTTGATTTTTCAAATTAACAAAAAATGTAAATAACAGTTATTATCTACTATTATTTACAGGAAGTCTGCCTTCGCTTGATTTTTCAAATAACTAAAAAATTGTTTCAATTTCAAATTAGCTCTCTGAGGACCTGGTGTTGAAATACCGTAGCAAATATTTTCCACAAAAAGCCACGTTTGATAACTTTGCTGCGGATACTCACAGTTAGATACAAAAAAAATCTTGAAAAGTTTTGAAATACCGTAGCAAATATTTTCCACAAAAAGCCACGTTTGATAACTTTGCTGCGGATACTCACAGTTAGATACAAAAAAAATCTTGAAAAGTAAATCTAGTGCTTTTAAGGAACTATTGACTTCAAATATGAATTCATTCACAATCACAAAATAACTACGACGATGAATTAGTGGCCCAGAAAAAACCATATACGGCTGAATCGATGTTTTCTGTTTTGCAGCAGCAGCTTGTTTTCTCTTAATTACAAAATAACTACGACGATGAATTAGTGGCCCAGAAAAAACCATATACGGCTGAATCGATGTTTTCTGTTTTGCAGCAGCAGCTTGTTTTCTCTTAATCAAATTTTTTAGCTCAGAATCGATCTATAAGTCAAATAAAAACAGCAGTAATTAATTTTTTTTTTCTGTTTTGCAGCAGCAGCTTGTTTTCTCTTAATCAAATTTTTTAGCTCAGAATCGATCTATAAGTCAAATAAAAACAGCAGTAATTAATTTTTTGACATTTCCTTAATGAAATTTCAGCAAAATTAAGATATTTCCTTGAATTTTTTCAATGCACACCATCAGAAAAACTCCAATTACTGACTTTTGCTTACCTCAATCTCCTCAATGAATGTGCCAACGCACTCTTGTACTTTGTCAGATGATTTAGCAGGTGTTATTTGAGATGAACATTCAGGTGACCCTGGCTTTACCTCAATCTCCTCAATGAATGTGCCAACGCACTCTTGTACTTTGTCAGATGATTTAGCAGGTGTTATTTGAGATGAACATTCAGGTGACCCTGGCGACCCGGACACTGGATTTGTCTTTCTTTTACCAGTCTTTTTTGACGATATTGTAGTAGGCTTGATGATGTTGGTCAACAGTAACAGCGTTGCAGCGTCCAAATTATCTGCAAGTAACACCAACGTAAAAGGTGGTTTTTCGATGTTTGTGTATATAAATAGATTTCTTACCCAAAATCGATCTATACCGTTGGATAAGGTTGCAATGATTTTTATCAGGAATTTAATCACGTCACTTTTTGTCTTTAATTCGATCGCATACTGAAGGATGTAGAGTTTGAGGTTGCCCCATCGATTGAGAAGATTATTTTGTTCATTTGGATACATGCGCCGAAAATCAGACTTGATCTACAACAATGAAAATATACAAAAAAAATTATTCTCTGAAAAAAAAAATCATTTGATATGTTTTGTCGATAAAAATGAATTTTTTCAAATTTTTTTATGCTTACCAAACTAATTCCTTGATCTAATTGGACGCAAAGGTACACAAAGTAATCAGAAATATTTTTCTCTTTACTTTCCCGAACCAATTTTCGACGCCCATTGAATGTTGCAGCCCAAACATCCTCCACTTCACTCCAAGGGCTAACGTTGATTTTTAGCCAGTTTAATTTTTCCAAAATAATTTCTAAAATCAAATAAACAACTTTAGAAGTGATACATTTTAGCATAAATATAATTAATTCAAACCTTCGGGAGCAGCTGAACTTGATAGACCTTGTGGAACATGAGAGTTTTCCACTTTACTAAAATGCCAGCTTCTTTTAGCACTCCTTTGACGGTATTATATCTTTCCCATAATTTTCCAGAAGCATTGGAAGTACCTTTTATATATGCTCCGTAGTAAATATCAGCGTTATCATGAAATATTTGACCGAGCTCTGTAGCTAAAGTAATGAATCTTGGAGTGTAAATCCTAAAAATAAACAAAAAAATACACAAATAATAATTTTAGAAAAAGAGGTAGAAAAGATAGTCTGAAAACCTGACCAGATATCATCAGCTGCTACTCTGACTTAGATTGAATTTTAATATAAGCATATATCTCTTGTTAAAGGACGGAATTAAAAATATTTATTATAAATGTTAATTTCAACGCACGAAAATTTGGTGATGGAAATTGGCATCTTTTAGACATATATCGAGCTCACGAGCAATTACTTTCCGAACAACTAAATTCCGATTAGTGTCAGAAATGGTCCCATTATATTTGAACATGCTCAAGACTATGAATCCGTCTGAATCTCGCCTGAGAAAATTTATTAAACTCTCTCGCGGATCGTGATGTGGTGTTAGATTTACATTTGGGTCAGGAAAACTGTGCGGTTGTACAGTCAGAATGGCAACGTTATCAGTAATTTGTGCAGTGTAAGTAGCTGTGAGGCATAAAAAAAATTGGATTCGATTGAGTTAGTATTGTCAGAAATACAGTAGTCAACTAGTATAAAAAAACATACATGTACTAGCCGATGCTTGATGATCCAGCAAAATTTCATTAATGTTACTCTTTCGATTCGTTAATATGTCAGATTCTACGTCGATCATTCTCAGCGCTATGAATAAATTAAAAAAAAAACTCAAACAATGGAATTAGAAAGGAGACAATTTTGAAATTACAGTGATTATAATGTAAATCTAATTAATTAATTGATTAATTAATTTCAATGTGACCTAAATAAAAAAATTATAGGTCTCTTGGATTATTTGTACCTGATTGTTGTTGCGTAGGAATGCTTGCCGGCGTGTGGTCATCAGGTGTGCTGTCCATTAAATCTGTGAGAATCTGCAAAAAAATATATACTCTCTGCTGAACAATATTTTTTCATAACGTGATTATTGTCTTCGTTCACGCTAAATTGATTATTATTTTTAAAGTGTCTTTTTACTTGCGTAGAAAATATTCTCAAGTCGATTTAGGTTATGATAAATTTATTGTTGACTGATTATCGAATTATTTCAAGATACCATTCGTGTATGTGGTGAAAAGAATATGATTTTTTTTGTTGTCAGTATACCGAAGATAGTAGCACGGGAAATTGCAATAATTAATTATATATTGGCAAAACTTACCCGCGTAAAACTTGTATCGAATCCGGTCAGCTCGCGATCTGTCTCAATTCCAACATCCATGGCACATTTCCTTCACTAGTGTCTTATTTGTATCACTAAAAATCCAGGGCAATGTGCACTGTTTAGAAGTTGTCGATCTGTCTCAATTCCAACATCCATGGCACATTTCCTTCACTAGTGTCTTATTTGTATCACTAAAAATCCAGGGCAATGTGCACTGTTTAGAAGTTGGAGATACTGGCGCAATTAATAATTTTTCGCTGTGTCACCGGTACACAAATAAACGCGACCACAAGAAATGCCACGAGGGTTGGACAAAGACAGCTGTTTGGTATGGACTGATGTCCTGCACTGTATGGCGTAGTACCGGTACACAAATAAACGCGACCACAAGAAATGCCACGAGGGTTGGACAAAGACAGCTGTTTGGTATGGACTGATGTCCTGCACTGTATGGCGTAGATGGCGCTATTTTTACCATCCAAGTCTGGGTCCGAATGCCGTACCCATAGGTGGAGGGCCTAAACTTATCGGCTGAACGCCCAGTCTACATGGGAGCCCGTCCCATATAGCATGGCAGTAGTCACTACATGAACATTCCTATACATTCTATGTAGAGTTGACGAACGATACATCATTCACCTACCTGTTTTCAGTCCGTCCCATATAGCATGGCAGTAGTCACTACATGAACATTCCTATACATTCTATGTAGAGTTGACGAACGATACATCATTCACCTACCTGTTTTCAGCGCTACATGGGACTAGGAACCATAAAAAATTTCTGAGAACCCCAGAAACAATTGGTCACCATACTATGGTGTTCGAAAGTTCAATACTGCCTTATTACATGGCAGCCACACCAATATTTTTTTTTCCGTGTACTTGAGTAGATTCACAGGGTGTGGAGTCGGTGAGTAGCCGGTTGGCGGGTTTTTTCTTCTGTAGACCATTCGGATTGTCACCTGTCGCGCAACATTGGGGTTAGGAAAGCTAGAGTAGCTTATTTCTGCTCCCCACAGGCTCAAACTGTCAATACCGTATCTCTTACTCATTGTTGATATTAATTGTTAATATTATCGAAACCTCGGCACACAGTTTTCTTACTCTATTTTCCACATAATTACTGTCAAAGATACAAGATTCTACCGGCACTTATACCCTTCCGGCCGCGTGTCCGGTGCACTTGACCTAGATTCGCTGTGTCTAATCTTTCCCTTTCTGCTATCCTATTTTCTATTATAATTATTCACCAAGTAGCCTCTATGAACACTAATAGTATTGTATCGAACCTCTCTACCGGTTATTTACCAAATTTGTACACAATATATGACCAACACAATTATCACTGATGGCAATAAACTGCTCAAATTCTATTAGTTAACTTTCCTACTGCTTATTACTTTCTCTTTTCCCTATAATTTACCCTGTCGCTTTACTGTGATCTCGCCGACGTCACCTATATGTAAAAATTGCTGTTCTTATTTTACTTTTTTACATTTCTTGAGCACGAGTAGACGGCAAATTCCCCTACCACGTTACAATGTATAATAACATTATCCGCCTGACCCGCGGCATCACCCACGGTATTATTTTGGCTC
>MVJL01011994.1:0-32442 GCA_002156465.1 Macrocentrus cingulum | reverse complement strand
CGAATTCTCTCTCCTCTCTTTCTCGCAGAGACAAGTTCAGACTTGCAACAAAGTTCGTCATCTTATTTCTCATGTTCCATGTTTTATTATCGCGTCGACGGAAAGAGTTGCTCAGGTATTTGCGTATATTACTTGACTAATGTTAATTAATCGTACTCCAAAGTGCATATAAAGTTGATTAGAAGCCAGCTGATGCGAATAATAACGTGTGGCATACAACTCTCACGAACCTGGTATGCCGAAGTGAATGGAAAAAAATTTTCGTCGCGTCGCGATCTTTCGAGTCGTTTCTGTGGACCTGTGAATAATTTTCATGACAGTTTGAATAACGAAAATGTGACTAGACTTACGGGGAGTTGATTTAGCTACGTAAAAAATAAAAGTGTGACATGTGTGTACTGTGCTGTGACATTAACTCTCGTAGGAAGCATTTCAAGTCAAATTCGTCGTGACAAAGTGTTGTAGCGAAGTGTGGCTTAAGCACGTCGTAGAGACTGAGGAATATTTTACGAAACATTTGTGCAGATTTTTTGCAGTTCAAAGGTCGATAGTCTATATTTCCGTGATCGTCGCGAGTTCGACCTTGAACCTAATCGATCAAACATCAGCTGAGCAGCACAAAAATCAAAGACTAAAATGAAAAATACAATAAAGTGCAGCCATTTTTGGGACAACGATCGTGACTGACTAGGTGCAGATAAAGGTAAATATTTTCAGCATATTTCCAAACAATATTTGGCCATTTTTGCTGAAAAATCCAAAATTGATGCTACAGGTGGAGTGCTGCTCGTTTGGAAACTACCGCTGAGGAAACACGTCCTGGAAGTGAATAAATTAAACTAAATGCTGCCAAAATATGGACTGCTGATATCGATCCATCACTGTACTTAGGTTTTCAACGTTTCGGTGAGTCAAGTAAACCTATATACCTAGCTGTAATGAAATTTCATGAAAAATTAGTGTTTATTCACGGTGAACTGAGCCATATATTGGAAGCAAAATATGTTGTGTTGGGTTTCTGAATACAATTAATTCAGTGAGAATAAGATAGAAGCGTGGGCACGCTTGTTTGACCTGAAAATTGAAAAGTTGAATTGGTTCCTGCTCGATTTATTGGTGGGCAAGTCGGCGTGTTACGCTGCCTCTACGTTGCCAGCCCGCGTTGGCTATATGTCTCTTTCATCCCCTTTCTATGCCCTCCGACCCATCAAAATGAACCTTAGTTAAAACGAATAAACGCGCGAAAAACCCGCAGCTGGTTTAGATTCTTTTAGTTCTATAGCTTCTCATACTCTCCTAACAGACCGGGAAATGATTTGAATTATTAGAAAAAAATCTCTCCCATCACGTTCGACAACACAGCGCGTGGATTGGTCTTAGAGTCATTTTCAAATGTATATTTAAATAATTCATTAACTCCACGAAAGTGCAACACCTCTAGGAGATTGCGAAATAATTCAAATCGCGATAAACAAATTCTGCAATCACATTCGACAATCCACAGTGTGTGAATTGGTCTAAGACTTAAGAGTCATCTTTAAATGTACGTTTGAATAATTAATTCATTCCACGAGGGTGGAACACCCCTAGAAGACCCAAAATTAATTAAAATAAATATAAAAAAATTCTGCTACTATAGTCGACTATCCAGAGCGTGTGGATGGGTCCTTCAAGTATGATTTTATAGTTATCGTAATTATTTCTCCGTCTTTTCGGGCCTTTTATCGAGTGTCCCTCAGCTGTACTGGGTGTCTTATTGTCTGGAGTACCTAGGAAAATTGGGCGTCATTCAAGAAAAAGACGTAGGAGGGTTGAAAAAAAATATTATATCGATTTAATAGTCAGTTCAATTACTTTCTTAAGAATTTTTTTACCGATGTAAAATAAATTTCTTTTGATGATTAACGTCTAAAGATGACGACAGAACAAGTTCACACAGTGTTGATCCTCGTGTAGGAGTGCAATAGGTTTTTAGTATGATTTTATAGTTATTTTAATTATTATTTTTTTTTTTATAAAAAAATTTTTTTCATCATTTTCAAGCGTTCATTTAGAAAATTAATAAATTATTTAATGCTTGAGAACTATCGAGTTTTCATGTGTATATCGTATTTTGATATTGATGGAACTCTAAAGTCGTGATAACAATGTGCTTTATTAATTGATTTTTCACCAAGCGACAACTGAGTGCTGTAGTATATTGCGATTACCGTGTTTATTGGCCTGTAAAATGTTTTATCATTGCAACCAGGAAGCTAGAAGCACTGTAGAAATTCTAAAAAAAAATAGAAATCGATGGAGCTTTGTTTGAGTCTCATTCGCATCCGAAATTCACGTATCAACAAATGCCAGACTCACATTATTAAAGAGAGCGTGAAGGCCATTGGCTGAATAGGGTCGTTATAATCATTGCTTTGCAGCTGAAACAATTTCATATGATTAAATAATAACCAAAATACTTCTCCATTCAAAATGAGTCTTTATTGACATATCTTAAATCACTTTTTGTCTTTCTTCTTATTGTTCTGGCAAACAATAAATATTTATATTTATCGCGTCCATTATATTAAAAGTTTGTGTCACGTGAAAACGAAATTAATTTGTAATATTTAGTGCATTAGTATTTTTTTTTTCGTGACTCAGTATACACTATGTTGAATTTTTTCGTCATTTATTATATTTTTCTTTGCGTGTTTTTCAGCACTGATTGCTAGAAAGAGATTATATATCTAAGGTTAAATTCGGAAATTACTCACTCCTATATTTTCCATCGTTACGACAAAAAATATTGCTGATCTTTGTAATTTTTTTTTTTTTTTCATTCAGGTAATTGCGAAGTGCTACAGATATAATTGTTGAGTAATAATATTATTTTTCACCCTTTTGATTCTTATAATTTTCAATATATATATATTTTTTTAATTGGATAGATTTTCATCTTGGTCTCTTGCACCGTACCGTGTTTTAATTATGTAATTAGTTTCGCTCATTATTCGCACTCGAGAAAAAAAAAAATGCCTCGCAAAATTCCCAACCACACTTACAAAAAATTTCACAATTTAACTTACAATAGTACAGTTTAACAACAGTAATTGGATTGATATTTTTTGTATTTCTTTTTAGTGCGAAGATTTATAAAAGTGAATTGAGTGCTTATAATCTACGATAGAGATATAGAGAAATATGCATTAATATTTTTTAAATAAAAAAAGTATGTTTCTTATAATACTTAATAAGAGATAATGTTTTTTTTCCATCATTTTTTATAATAGGATACTTAGTAAAATATTTAACTTGATGCAAAGAAAAAAAAACAATTTAAGCGTGAAAAACATGTTTTTTTTTTTTTTTCGATTTGATAATACTCTTGTGAAATTAATGTTTGTAGTTCAATTTCTGTAAAAAAAAGTACTTGCAATATACATATTAAGTACTCTCAAATGGGAAATAATATTGACGATAGTGGAGAAAAAGCACTTTAGAAAAAGCGAAAGCTAGAAAAACCTTCATTTCCGCAATCAAATGTATGAAGCTCTACATTGACTCATATGAATGTACATATCTACTATTTTTTTCATTTATCGGCATCACAAATATTCAGAGAAATTGCATGAAAACCAGACTAAAATCTCTATGAATGCAGAAAGAAGTTCAAAGCAAGTGCCATTAACTTTCCTTTTTTTTTCAATTGATTAAAAATCTCTATATTTTTTCCTCTTTTAGTGGGAAGTTAATCAAAGCATATAAGATGCAAGATTATTTTGTCATTTATTCATAAACTACAACCTTTAGTGTTTGTTTGTTTTTACTTTGTTTGTTTATAAGGACGAAAGTATTTTTTTTTTGACCTCTATTTTGCCATTAGAACAAACATTAACGTTTAAAAAATACAAAATTCCGATTTGCTATACGTGAATTTAAATTATCTCACGTACAATCATTTTAATAATTATAATGCATTATTATTAATAATATATTTCGACGATCAAAATCACCCGATGATCGTTTTTTTTTTTTTCAATAACTATCAAATCTAATTTAATTTCTATATATATTTAAGTTTTGCATCATTAATTCACGCATCGTCACTATATATATAATTATAGAAAAATCCATCGCACAGGACGGTTATATAACGTGTTAATATTTTCAACGTTTCCTAACTATATATTATATATATATGTAATATTATAATTACAATCTCACTGCTTTCGATTTTTTCGTCATTGCCGACGGAATAAAATCTCAAAATTATTTTACAATATAATATATACTTATATTTTTTAATTTATTTTTATTTTTTCTTTAAGTCTATATGCTCAGTATAATCGATCCCTCAATAAATCCATATGTGCGCCTTAGAAACACGGTAAATTTATAAGTTAAATCCCGAATTATTTGCGAAATAACTCGGTTTTATTGGATTTCATAATATCAATCCCTTTCGTGCATCGGTTGCGCGGAGTTCGTTGCAGTTCCTCCAAAATTGTTTGATAAATCCAAGCGATATGGTGGCACTGGCACGACCCTACCGATCCAATTTCTATTTTAAAATATCCAACTATAACTAAACTCTATACACATATATATATGTATATATATCTAACTAACAAATTATCTTACTTCAATCTCTTACTATTTATAAAAAAATAAAACAACAATGAATTACAGCGTCAATATTTTTTCGATTAATAATAAATTCCCCGCAGTGCTTTTGATTGAAATTTTTTCCTTGTCGGTCACTAAGGGGAACCTAAGACGGGAATGAAAAAAAAAAAGCAGAAAGCGAGAGAGTGAGACGTCGAGGGTGATGAAAAAACTCATTTTTTTTTGTCTTCATCTAGAAATTCCTTGAAAGTTGATTGACGCATTCATCACTATTCCTCCGCGTCTTTTATTACAGCACGCCAAACATCCACTTGGCTCTTATGATTTTGACGACAAGTATTGGCGAATTCTTCACTTCCAGTTGCCAACGTGTCTCTACTTTCAAAGAACATCCAAGTATTCAATCGGAAAATTTTTGTACGCTTTCACGAAAACATTTTTCCTTCAATTTTCGCCCCTTTGAAACGATGTTACACAAACACCGTTATGACCCTGTGATTTCGCAGAAATTCTATATTTATTACAATAACCAGAATTATAATTCGTATGGTCAGTTATTAAGTCTTTTATCTGAAAATTACAGCGGTAATTTTAAGGTAATTCAATGCTATTAATATTAGATTTAATAAAAATGATTTTTTTTTAATCATTTTAATAGCACAGGATTTTTTTTTTTTTGATGGAAAAAAATCACCTGAGAAATTTTTTTATCCCTACAAAAAACCTGGTTATCTCGAAGATATTTGTGAAATAATTTTCAATATTAATTAAAGTTTCTATTTTGAATTACCTTGTAAAATACTTGGTCAAATATATACAATCTAGATATGTTTAATTGAGTCGAAAGAATTTTTACCCTTTTTATTTCCAGTTGATAATAGTTTTCAAAATTTTTTTCTTTATCGCTTAAAATGTATAACTTTTGATATGTTTGCTTGGGTGGTGAAATTTTCAGAAAAAATCTCATGTGCAATTGTTTCTTTTTAAGATATCCAACTAACAACTCACAGAAGTGCATTGCATTCAATAGTAAAAGTATCTTTTACATTTAAAAAATTCATCTCACTCTCTGACTGATCCTTTCTGCCGCAACAATTCCGCGAGATAAATCTACAAGGAGTAGATAAAATGCGCGTTTAATTTTTTTCATCGTCTCCTGCGCGTCACAAGTGCAGTTACAACTGATAGATAAAGACGACGAGAAGGGCTATATTTGCTTTGATCTTTCACAATGGCACTCTCTCACTATCTCTCGATGTCTATTTCCTCTTCACCTCTTTTTTCTTTACCATATTTTTCCCCTTTTTCTTCGCGCGCACTACTCCACGTGGTCTATGAGATCTTGCGGCTCTTTTAAATTGTCAGAGAGCCTGCAAATATTTCTATGAGAAAATTTTTTTCACCTACTTAGACACTTTTAGTGATCCTGCCTCTGTGTTATACACGACTTTTATCCTTTATTATTTTTTTTTATACATTATATTTCATTTATAAACACTCTAATTTACTCTTTGGAATTTCTCGTTTTTTTTATTTTTTATCCAAGCGCACGTGACGAAGGAAGCTTTCATGCATCTTTTGAATAAAATATTATTCTTTCTTTTTTTCCTTTTTTTTTTTTTTACAAGTAACCCGATTTACCTAAGAGATGTTGCAGTCGTCTGCATGAGAATCTCGTATTTGCTGCTTAGTTTTTCTCGAGGTACGTCTTATCAGACTTCTGCTACGAGGTTTACTTTTCACCTCTTCTGCTACTGTTACTACACTTGTTCCTTGAGCTGCAAGTACCTGTTGAGGTATTCCGGAACCAGCACTGCTAGTTCTACCACTCGGACTTCCGGATCTGTAATGAAAAAAGTAATATCCAACCCTTGTATTAATTTAGTAATTAATCAAGGACCCTGCGAGATTTTTTTTTGCATAAAAACAAACATCTAATGAGTATTGTATTCATTTTTCAATTTTTTAATGATCAGAAATTCTGAAAATATTAAAATTTCTCACAAAACCATTTGAAATTCTGATTGAAAATTTTTTTTTTATCAAGCAAATGTCGGAATTAATAAACAAATTGACAGATGAAAATGTTTTAAAATTAAAAAAAAAAAGCATTTTCTTTTATTTTTAGATTGGTGATTATTGAGAAATTTTTTATAAGGATGAGGGAAAATAAATAAGTGAAATTGTTTACTTTTTTTTGTACCTGCGAGATCCATAGGCAGAGCATCTCCGCCTTAACCCAGACTCATCTGTCTCGCCTGTCGGATTTTTTGGAATGATTTTCGACAAGGTGACAAAGCACCTAAAAATGTCCTTGATATTGTAGTCGTCTTTTGCCGAGCACTCCATTACTTTAGCTCGAAGCTTAGGTAACTGACAGAATAGCCATTCGCTCACGTCTTCAATAGGAACTTCTCTTCGTGCTGAGGCCAAGTCGAGCTTGTTACCTGCTACTACTATTGGAACCTCCTATAATAATACGTAATACATAAAAATAAGTAAAGAATAATAATTTTTAACGCTTGATAATAAATTTGCATTGAGTTTAATGAGAAAATTAATTAGTTGAGTGAATAAAAGCGAGATATTAAACCTGATAGTCTGGCCGTTGTTCTCTGACTTCTTCAAAGACCATTTTGACACACTCAAAACTGGGTGACGAAGTCGTTGCATAAACTAGGAGAAAAGCGTGGGCTGTAGCTATACTGAGTCGTCTCATAGCCGGAAATTGCTGATCCCCTGTAAATGCAATTAAATCGTATTTTAATTACATGTCAATCAACACATCTATTATTTGTGAGAAGTACTCCACGACCACAACTTCTAATAAATTTTATGCATATTAAATAATTTTTACAATAAAAAAAAACAATATTTTTCACAATAAAATTCATAATTACAATTTTTTAAATGCAATTTATAAAACAATAAAGCCAATAATTAATAAAATTATAATTTTTTACTTATTTTTTATGTGAAAAAAAATTATAAAGCTATGTATACGATTTTTAGTTTTTTGTTAAAAAAAATCTACATTATAAAAAAATATATTATATAGGATAATAATGATAAAAAATCAATATCTAATTGAAAGAAAGATAGATATTAGATTTTATTGAAAAAAATTCAATAATAATGGATAAACAAAATTTTTTTTCAAGTCTAAAATCGTTTTTAAATTGATAAATAATTTTTATTTGTTCGATGTGTTGTAATTAAAGGAAATTTTGATGAATTAATTACCGGCAGTATCTAGTAAATCAACTTTTAACGTCAAAGTTCCAAGAATACATTCTCTAGAATAGAGATCTTCGACAGTGGGTCTATATCGCTCAGTAAATCCGTCACCAAGTAATCGTCTAATGATAGCGCTCTTGCCGACACCAGCACCACCAAGTACAACGAGCCTAATCCTCTCGTAGTCGGTCATCTTTAACGGATATTTTTTAGCTCAAGGTCTTAATTCCAAGTCTCAGAGGAGCTTCATCCTTGCTCGCAACGTGTCAGTCAAAAATCACTAGGGAATCGTCCGCGTCTTTTAGACACCTGAATACAAAATCATACACATCAGTTTTACAAAATTGCTTAGGGTAATTTTTCTTTTCAGGATTATACCTCGTGTCCTCTAGAAAATCCAATATGGACGATGACTTTAACTGAGGGTCAGTGCAAGCGTATTAATCAGATTTCAATGAAACTGCGGAAGCTACGACGGGAGTGGTCTCTTGCAAAATTATCGATTGCGATCAGGTTGCTCGCAGTCTTCACATTTTTTTATTATTTCTTTTTCGTTCCCTCGATTAACTCGCTATAATGGCATTCATCTTGACGATACTTGAGTCAACTTCACTTTGCCAGTAGCATTTTGTCCTTGCCCTTTAATTTTTTTTCATTATCCAACATTTTTTATCTTCATTATTTTTAATAGAATCGTATTTTGTTTACTTCATTCTCACCAGCTTGATCAAACGCCATCAGAACTTACGTTAAATAATCTTAAAGTTGGTTTTTCTAAAAAAAAAAAAATTTTTTTCTTGTTTAAATCTGTAACATACAAAATTATATGAATTATTAAAAAATCAATTAGTTGATTGATAATGGAAAAATTAATCAAATAACTTCGAGAAAAAATTTCTCAATAAAATTAGAATGTACTCGAAAAAAAGGTTTTTAACGATGACCACGATATCTCTGGTTTGAATTATCAGAAATTAAAAAAATAGGTCGAATTCTTTTAGAAAATATAGATAAATTTGGGTATTAATCGAAGAAATAGTCAAAATTTAAATTTTTGATAAAATTGCGACTATTTACTTACAAAATTTGGATTTTCGATAGTAATTTTCGTGAAAAATTGTTTTAAAAAAATCGAAATAATTAGCGGAAATTTTATTCCTTAGATTTATACCTGAAGAATATATCTAGAATTTTTTTTTAACACTTTAAAGTACTCTATTAATGCTCTTTATTAATTAAAAAATCATATTGTCATTGCAGTGATAAAGCGATATTAACAAGTGCACAGATATGATAATTAAATAGCTTGCAATCTCGATAGCCTGATGTATACAATATACGGCATGAGAATGAAGCAGCATGTATTGAAAGCCACAGCTAATTATAAAAGCATATCACTTGCATATGCGTAAGATCGATATTTTGTATTACCACGACGAATCGATTAATATGATAAATTTCATAACACCAGGCTATACCATGTGTTTTGCTTTGATAAATATCCAGTTAATAGATTAAGTGACTAAGTAAATTATGTATAGAATTTATATCCTCATCAATTTATATTGGTAAATACCAATAAGTTATGGGTAAATATATAAATCAAAGGATAAATTTTCTATTGAAACTTTAACACGTGTAGAATTCAACTTTGAAGCTTTGTAGCATCAGTCAGCAGAGTAGTTAGCGTGAGATGTCTTTAAACTTCATGCAGACTTTTCGAGTTGGTTTACTAAACTTTCACGTCAACTAATTGAGTTTACGATAAGGCTAACTTCTAACGACGTTTATGGCTACGGTTAAAAACATCGTAATCAGAGTAATGCTCTATCGTAGATGTCTAGAATAATTATTATATACTCTATATTTTACTCATTCTAAAATTTTGCCAACGCGATTATTTTTTTTTTTATTTAATTACACTATTAAGATTTTTTTTAATTCATGTTTCGATGTTTGACAAAGTTATAATGTATTTTTAAACCCTGAAAAATCGAAAAATCGCATTATAAATGATCTAAAATTGTATGAATGAGTCGTTCGGATTTTTTCTACGTTTTTTAAGTCGAGTAATTTCTGTACACTTGTCCAAAATGGATATTTTCGTTTTTGTGAATTAAATCGATTTTAAAATTAACTTTTCGGATGCTGGATGGAGGAAAAAAAAGTTTTTTTTCGATGAAATTTTTGAAGCAGCATAATTCCTATTGGAAATTTCACGGTTTACGTGATTTTTTTGGTTTTTTAGCGATAACTCGGTAAATAATCAAAATAGCGAAAAATATTAGAGATGTTAAATGATAGAGAATTTTATTTTATACAAAAAATGTAGAATACACTTTTTTCATATTTTGATTTATTTTTGAGATATTTTGAAAAATTAAAATTTTCAAAAATTTGTAATATTTCAAAAACTAAAAAAAATCCAAAAATATTCACTTAACGTTTTTTATAGGAAATTTAATGGCCAATCTTTTAACTGGAATAATATTTTTCGATATTTCCCTTATTTATCGAGTTACGGCTAAAAAACAAAAAAAATGACAAAAAATCCAGGATTTCCAACGTTATATAAAGCCCATTAAAATTTTAATTGAAAAAAAAAATTTTTTTATCTCAACCAAATGTCTTAAAATTTATTCTAAATATTAATTTGAATATATTTATACATTTTCCGGAAATATTTGACGATAAATAATTCACTGCAATGTTTGGAAATAAAAAAATGAAGCAAAAAACGCTAAAAAATTAATTATAACTTTATGAAGCACTTTATAAATATACTATTTATTTTTTTCGCGTGTTGTAATATCCTTGATATGAATTTCTCATGATTAAAAGTTAATAGGGAAACATGAAGTGCATGCATTCTTGGAGTTAAATGCTTGTATTATAATTAAATGAAATTTCTGATCGACCTGAGTTATGTCTCTTTGAATTCACGAACGGTGACGATATACCTAAAACACATCATATAATCACTATGGAAATACTGCATCGCAGGTCAAACTGCTATTTCTCATTAAATCATTCGCATAATTAGAGATAGAATTCTGACCCTGGTATTTAATGTCGTTAGTATGATGTACCCCACAATTTAGAGGGTAATAACATGATAGTTAGTACGTGTTTTCATATGCCCCACCAGCTCTAGAGCTTGGTAGTTTAGCATTGCAAGTAATTACGTACAGCGACAGAGTGTCTGACAAACACATTACAAAGGCTAATATTGGCCAGCCACACGTGCAACTGCTCGTGAAAATTCTCAGCGCTTTGTAGCTATTTTTGTTGTTATTCAATATTTTTATTTATAACCAGACTTTACTCACTACAGAATTAATTATATTTTTTTAATTAAAATTTTGTTCTACCGTGTTAATTGCACATGGAAAATAATGAGAGTGTTATTAACTATTTTGTGTAAAAAATCATCAGAAAAAAAATTAATTGCCGTGTTTTGTTTGAGTATTTTAATTGGATTTTTTTTTGTAAAATATAAAATGTTTAAAAAATGTTTAGTTGCAGTATTTGGGTAATAATATCATTTTTTTTTGTATTAGAAAGTTTGATGTGACTAAAAGGTGTATACTCGATGCAAAATATTTCTGCAAGTTTGATGATAAAATTGACAGATGTTTCGAAGGAGTTTGAAAACTTGCTTCTATCGCAAACTACTACTGGAATGTAATTGCAATTTTGTTGCAACGATGCAAAGCAAAGTGGAATAAAATTCGAGAGAAGCTCGACTGCGTATAATGCTTTGTTGGATATCTTCGAGTTTAAATGTGTCATAAAGTTTCTCATGAAAGTCTACACATCCAACTAATCAAGAAACTGGGTTTTAGTCTCCCAAGCTTTAATTCAGTGGCCTTATTCACTAATCAGTACTAAATATGTATACTCAAACAATTTATTAAGGAATATATCACTTTAATTTTCGTTTTTGAGGAAAAAAAAAGATTTCTTTAGTTTTTAGACCATTTTTGGTAGATTTCTTAGACATTTGATGTTCATGTCGATATGTTTTGCTAGTCTACATTATTTAATCATATCTAACAAAATGATTCAGTGAAATTTTGCTGTTGCATTCGGTTTTATAAAACGAGATCTCCAAAAGAAACTTATTTCCATTTTGGCTGCCGAGTGGCATTTTTTCAGTTATTTTAATTATTTCTCCGTCTTTTAGGGCCTTTTATCGAATGAGGCTCAGCTGTACTGGGTCTTAGTGTCTGAAGAATCTCGGAAAATAGGGCCTTACTTGAAAAAACGACATTTATCATCAATATTATCCATAATAACAAAGGTTATCCAACTAATTTTATTAAAAAACTTTGAATTACAGTTGTTACAAAAAATCAGTACATTTTTTTGTGTAAAGTAAGAACATTGATATAATAAATAATATATATTGAAGATATTTTTTATATCTCGTTAAATTATATATGATGTGAACATGATTACTCGCAAATTGAAAGTTTAATTTTACTAACAAGATCGCGTGGCCCACAAATTCAGGACATACGACAATGCATCGGGAACTTAATTAGCGACAACGAAACCGTGAGAGCATCACACGCAACAATGATACTATAACGCTATAGTTAAATTGTATATATGCATATACGAGTATAGACCGATGATATTCTCAATCCAATTAAAAAATTTGTTGCAAACCATACAATATTCATATCTACAATATATGTAAAAACTTTGTCATGAAAAAAACTACACATCACACTTGAATAATTCAAATAATTGTGCTGAAAAAAACACGTGGTTTTTTTTTTGTTATTACCGAGAAAAGAGAATAAAAATGAGAAAAAAGTTTGTACATCAGAATAGGAAAAAAAAATCGATATAAATTTGTGGCACATGCAATCAACGAAAATGACTGCGCGACGAGATAGCGGCGCTAAATCTAGAAAAATGTCTCACGCGTCTCGACCATGGATCAACGATAAAAAATTTCAATATTGTATTATTTTGCATTTGATGGTGATGGTATAGTGGATTCCGCGCACGTTCTCGTTCTTTTATGACTTTCCACGCAAATAGAAGCGTGACTATATATAAAATGGCACCAAGTTTAGTACATATCAATCCTTTTATATTTTTCATATATAGATATAAAACGTTATATATCAGTACATAATTAATTTATAAATATTAAAATTCGAATCATTAACCTACATAACATTGAAAAAATGCCATTCGGCGGCCGAAATAGAAATAAATTTCTTGTTATTTATTGTATTTACTAAAATCACACCAAAATTTTTGGTTTTTAGGCCTGCTTAATCGGTTGTCGAGGTTATAGACTATTAGGACCGACGAATTTAGATGTATTTTTTCACGCTGAATGCAAATAATCGACCGGCTTAATCCGTAAACTAATTTTTCCCGCGGTGATAATAAAAAATCACTCAAATTCTCGGTTTTTCGGCCGGCTTAATCGGTTGTCGCGACTGTAGATTATTAGGAGCGATGAATTTAGACGTATTTTTTCACGCTGAATACAAATAGTCGACCTGCTTAATCCATTAATTAATTTTTCCCGCGGCGATATTAAAAAAATGCCATTCGGCAGCCAAAAATCAATATTTACTCTGTTAGATATAAAAATAAATTGAAATTAGTGTTGGATATAGGCGAGAAAGGACGTTAATGACCTGAGTAAAAACTTTCATCTGGACCCATTCACTCGGAAACAATGATCACGTACGCGCCCGACAGCACATTTTCATCCCTCTCGATAAAGGTCGCGTCTTTAGCCGCGCCGACTTGCACGTGGTGTGTTAGACCGTGCTATCATCTCCGAGAGGCAGCAGACTATACTCCGTTTGACCGAATCGATCGTCGCCGTTGTTAACCTTTCCCTTTTCTTCCATAAAAAATTTGCTCTCTCTCTCTCTCTCTCTCTCTCTCTCTGCTGGAATATTATGTAATAAACATATACTTCACCTTTACAATATAGAGCCGTCGTCGCGAGACTTCATTGAAGGCCCCACCCGCGATCGTGAGTGCGCTCGACCGTGAACTTGCACTCACTGGCGCATAAAAAAATCCACTCGGTTTTTTTTTATTTTTGCCAAAACTTCTCTTTTGTTTCCAGTATAGGTATATATTCCGCTGGTTTTTTTCGGCATATGTACACATACTGGAATACCTGCGGGCAGAGGCAATTGTGCGCGCATTTCTTCTTTTATCTCTCATCCTCTCTCTGATGGTCCTCTCGAAACATACACTCTTATTTTTTTATTTCATTCGCGTGAGAGGTTTTTTTGTTTTCAACGGATATGAGCGTTATATATGTGTACACTAAACTGTCCAACTGTTTTAGTTCATTTTTATCGCATTTCATGCGGAAGCGACATGATGGTTTTGTGATAAAAAAAAATTTTTTATACTCAAATTTACTGGAAAGTTCACTTTCATAATCATTGATTCTTTTTTTTTTCAACTTCTACACGCATTTAAAACCAATTGGAAAATCATTTTTTTACGTTTTTGAAATGTATATGTATTTGATTTAACGTATAAAATTTAAAAGATGAAATGTTTTTTTACGGATTAAAAAAAATATGTTTATATTTAAACTTTTAACAATAACATATTATTTAATGATTAAAAATTGTTTGTAATTTATTTTAGCATTGAATATATAATCCGATTTAATACTTTAGTTAATCTCTGTTTATGAAGTATAGACGTGAATTTTGATAAAATCACAAGCTCTTCATAAATAACCACGATTGAACCGCGATAGGAAAGTTGCGCAGAGGGAGTCATTTTTTAACGTTAAAAATGAGCAGTAAATTTGTTGGGTGATTATTTGCGTTAAATTGAGGCTCAAAAGCGTATATGTGACATAGCGAGGGTTGATTGGAATCGTGGGTCAATTTTCTATACGAAGGGTAATACATACAAATGGAATAAAATGAAAGAAAAATAAAAATAAATAAAATGTTTGAGGTGAAGCGTATGGAATAATAATTAGAGCTCATTGTCATTAGAAAAAAGCATTTGATCGCATTTACTGCCGAATGCAATTCACGTCGTAATCCCATTGAATCTCAGGATTCTTCGACAACGATTAAACTCACCGTCAGATGAAGATTTCTCATCATTATCTTCATCAATTACGACTATCACCCATTTTACTAATAACAACGTCATTAAAACTTTGCAGCAAAACATTTTTTTAATTAAAATTTTAACTGTGTCAATTATGCTTTCAATCTAAATATTTCAGTAATTAAAAAAATTAAAATTCACTAAAAAACAATTTTTTTTTTTAATAAAAAAATCAGAATATAATTTTTTTCTTTTGTTATTTTGTTTATTACTAACAATTTCTTCATTATCAAAATATTATCAAGTGTTTTTTTGATTGAAAATTATTTTTTATTCTGATTTTAATTGAGAAAAATTTTTAATATTGGTTGGATTTTTTTTTTGTAATAATTAAATTGATTTAATAAAATGAAAATTTTCTCTGGGTTTTTTTTGTTTAATTCTTGAATTGTATATAGAAATATTATGGGTGAAAATGATTTGAATTTGAGTGTATTTGACAGGCGAGAGGAAGGCGAGCGACAAAGCCTTTGCAATCATAGCCAAATGGATGCTATTAACGTGATGCTGGACGGTTGGGGATTTGGCAAGTGTACACGTGCACACACAGACGTATGACTTTGAAACATGATACAAACCGACGATCAAGCAGATGGATTCGAGTATTTGTTCTATATACTTGTATAAATACAAGTATATCAATGGTGTGTGTCCTCCTCTCCTGTATGATTTTATAGTTATTGTAATTATTTCTCCGTTTTTTCTGGCTTTTTATCAAATGACGCTTAGCTGTACTGGGTGTCTTATTGTATTGTTATTTTAAAAATCAACGGCAATATTATATTCATGTCATATATTATAAATTTTACTTAAGAATACGTTTTATTGTAATACAAAAATTAAAAAAATGAATAATAATTATTTGGCACAATGAAAAATAATTATTGATCATTTTGCGAGAAAATATTTTTAAATTAATGATTTTTTCATGAGTTAAAATTTAAAAACATCTTTAATTCGATAGATTTAGTAGTAAAAAAAATTGTTTTTCTGATTCAAATTGATATTATAATTTGAAACTCGTTGCTGAAGTGAAAATCCCTCAATTATACACAGCAGTGGAAAATTAGTTTGGAGTATCATGTCATATGGATAACACCATTCTTGTCACTGAAACGCTTGCATCTGACCGGTCGATAATAATTCAATTTCTACAAGAGTACTACTCCTATACAGTACTACATATTTTTCATACATATGGCATCAATAAAAGCGCGGAAAACTCCCAATATTGCGTTACATAAGCCAAAATCGCGTATAGGATAAATTCTCTTGCTGTTTTAAATCGAAATATCTTTAAAACTACAACGGATACAAATTTTTTTCAGAAGATCTTTTTTGTAGAGAATTTTATTAGCTACAAAAAAGCTTTCTAACAAAATTGACCAAACTTGCAATCTTATCAAGATATCAGCAAGTGAAAAGCTCTTTTGATATTAGACGCGCGATATATTATCACTAAAATCGTAAATTGGCAGGAAAAAAGAGAAAAAAGTCACGTAAAATCATCGAAATTTCACGCAAGGTTATTTTATCTCTCCTGGTATATATTAGCCCTGCTGTATTCCTCGAAATTTCATCAAAATCCTCGTTGATTCGTCTAATAAAGCTATCCAAGTTAGGTCTCACTAGGGGTTAAAGCAATTGAATTTATTTATATATGTTGCTAGAAATACATCGACAACTGAGAGAACCACTTTACCGTAATTTACTATCGCTGACTTTCGTCTAAGAAGATTACGAAAACTTGACTTTTGTTTCTTTACCAATTTTCTACGTTTTGCCATATTTTTTTGTCTCCCTTCATCAAATATCATGGAGATAGCTAATACTTTCGAGCGGTAATTACACCTGAAAAAAGTCAAATTTACCCAGATTTTACATGGAAAAAAAATGGAATCAATTAGAAATCCGAAAGCGCGATTTTTTTTTATTGTTTTCTCAGCATAGAAAGTCTTTTTTTGCAATTTGCAAAGGCGAAAATACTTAAGAATATGGCTTTTGTTATGTTAGACATCGATTTCACGTTTCAGGGTCACATTTCTCTGTTGCGCATCCTCACTATCTCAATGACTCTCGACTATTCACTATCCCGATGTCCTTTGTGTGTGATTCCTTGCCTGCTACGACGAGAACGACTGTACACAGCTGAGTAGAAAAAGCCTTTCTTCTGTCAGACATCCACTTGACGATCAATTTTCTCTGGTTACAGAATGAGGAAAAATCGGGTCAATGTTTGCCAAGAATCCAGGCTATTTGTTGTCGTAAAACCGTATTCAATTTCCACAATTATTTGCGCTTAAAATTTTGCATAAAAATTTTTTAATTTACTACATCAATAAGTATACAAACTAATCAATCAAAAAATTTATAAGTATACTAAGGCGACCTTAAAAAAAATCGATTACTTTTGTTTTTTTGAGTCTTGCATGAAAAAATATTTTTTTTTTACAATCACAATTTAACAAAATAAATTTTTGTTATTAATTTTTTAGGACTGATAGTAAGCTTATAGTACTTTTTTAATTTTTCGTATGAAAAAAATCAATCATTTTTGCGCATTTATCTATATCATTTGTGTCATAGTCTCCACATAAAACCCCTAAAGCTTAGAAGCTTTGTAGACAATTAACTTTTTATTTCCATCATATGTTACGACCTATACTGTTGTTTTACTTATTTAAAAACGACATTTTTTATCGCGCATTAGAGTTAACTGTGTGTAAGTTTGACACTGCTCTATTACGATGGCGTCCAGTGGTCTGACTAATGGCTGGTTCAAACCACTTGTTGAGAGTGCAAATCTCCTGCACAAAGGCTTTTTCACTAGGGTTTTTACTCATTTAAAAGCTGTCTAAAACTGCCTTTTATTCGCCAACACATATACTCAAGTTAAATTGAGTTCTGGTCGGATAATGGCAATCAGAGCTTTGGAATCGTCGCCGCGGACTTTATAGAACTTTTTCAACGACTATTAAAGAAAAATATGTTGAATAGCAATCTTTTATTTATCTCAATTATTTGTATTTTTAAGAATTCAATAGACTTAAAAACGTCATTTTCTCTGATCAACATTTTTCATAATGAAAAAACAATTGTCTGGCAATAATTTTTTTTTTTAATACAAGCAAATATTTAAACTCATATGGATATTTTTAATGATTTTCCGTGATAAATAGAATTGAAAATATTTCATAAGTAGAGGAAAAAAATGAAAAATAAAATTTAAACAACTGAGAAAAAATGGGAATATATGTTTGGCGGTAAAATATCCATGAAAGTCATTATTTTTAATATCTCTCATACGCGGTCATGGAGCGAAAGATTCATGAAAGTCTCGTATGAATGGAAAAGCGAGGAAGAGAGCTATCAGGTGGAAGTATGGGACAATGAGGGACAAGTACGGATTTATCGGGCGTGTTCATCGACACGGCAGCTTCGTGACGAAACGCATTTTCAATTGTTCCATCCCCTTAATTGCATTCTCCACAATCCTTGTCCTCTTCCTAGATTTCTGCTCAACATCTTTATATAACTCGTACACTACGTTCGTATTGTTAACTCTCAGTCATACTATATGTATAATATCTATATAATAAATTACTCATGCTATTTTTAACTCACTCATTATTTTGAGCATCTGAAAAACAAATACTAAAAAAACTTGTTAAAAATGTAAAAAAATAATTTTTTAATTTTTTTTTTCTTGTTTATATTTTTGTCATTTTTAAAAATACAATTTTTAAATATATTTTTAGTAGATTTCTTAGAAATCTAACTATTGCAGCTGTCCTCATGGTGCGACTTTTTGATTTGATAGTTATTGTAATTATTTCTCCTTCTTTTCGGGCCGTTTATCAAATGATGCTCAGCTGTACTAGGTGTCTTACTGTCTGGAGAACTTCGAAAAATAGCGCCTCACTTGAGAAAACGACGTAGGAAGGTGTAAAAAAATTTTATATCGTTTTTTGAGTTATTTTAATCATTTCTACGTCTTTTAGGGCCTTTTATCGAATAATACGATGAGATATCTAAAAGAAATCCACTTCCATTCCGACCGCCGAATGGTATTTTTTTTTTAACACTGCAGTCTTATTAGCATAATAATGCTTGGGGGTTTTTTTACTGGACAAATCTCACAGAATCCCTGGAGAAATTAGTATAGAAAATACTAGACTGTGGTATAAAAGAGTGTACGTATATTACCAAAGACAGCAAGCGGAAATTGAGTAAAAAAAATAATTTTTTTCAAAGAAAAAACATATACGGACAAATATTAAAACGTCTATTGTATCAATAGCAGTTAATTTCCACCCTTGAGAGAAAAATAACTGGGGGTATCGAGAAAAAGTTGGATAAAATACTGAGGGAATTTATATAACATTTATCGTGTTGATTAGTTGATAAATAAATGAGTAAAAATTGAAGTCGACAAGTTGGTTTCGTTTCAGGGCATTCTATGTAAAAAAAAAAAAAAACCACTTATATAAAAGACTCAGAAAGTTTTAAATGGAAAATTCTCTGTTGAACAAGAAATTCTAGATCAAAGAAAATTACGTATTTACCACGTCAAGAACAGAGATTTTTTTTTTTAACTTTTCAAGTTTGTATTACCAAGGTCAACTCATTGACTATTTTTCTTATTTATTGTTTAATATATTAAAATTAATATTCCCAGTTATTACTGTTAAAGAAATCCGACAAAAAATTTACATAGATGAAAAATTCAAGAATAAAATAAAGCGTGTCTCAAAGTATCGCCAAAAAGTTAAGAACACTTTACTTGCTAATATCTTGATAAGAATTCGATTTACATATATTTTGTTAATAACCTTTTTTGTAGCTGATAAAATTCTTTACAAAAGAGATTTCTTGAGAAAAATTTCCATCTTCAATAGGACTAAAGATATTTTGATTTAAAAATGAGAAAATAATTTTTTATATATTTTTTAACAATTTAACTTTTTTCCTAAGCAATTAAAATTAGTTGGATGTCTGTAAATAATTTTGCCGGTTTATCGGCTGTCAAAAAATTGTATTATTCTCACATTGTATGAAGAAATATGGCTGGCATTTAGCGAGAATCGTGCATGGATGCTCAGAGATGCAATAGTTACACAATTCACTTTCCTCTCAAACTTTCATATCTATCTCCCACGAGTTAATCCATTTGCTGGTAGGATTTCCTGACTAAGGCCGTACTTTACGTAACGTCAAAGTGTCCCTCAAATGGCTGTAAAGCCTATATTTAAGAGCATATATTCACAGCAGCGACATCCATTTTTCATTCTGTACATCCATCTGTGTATTTTTCTACTTTTTTTTTCCTTTTTTCCTTTTTTTTCACTGTCCATCGAGCTTATACAATTATTGTATACTGTTTTGAGGTGAGTTCTAATTAAATTTTCTGACGTATAAAATACAAAATTTTAATTTCAAGATTTATATCTCTGTTTAGATGACTTTACTCTCGATTCTCGTGGTGATAAAACTTTTTTCCCTCCCCTTTGTTGCTCCATTTCATCTTTCCCGTCTTTCGTCAGTTATATATCCCTGAACAGCGGAAATGAGCTGGAGTTGTAATAATAAAACGGAAGAATACTCTAGATGAATATTACCACGACTGATGCCTCATATTCCCTTCTGTTATGTGTGATTCATATATACCCTACAGCCATTTGAATTTCAAAAAATTTGCATATTAACAAATCGCTCATTAAATAAACATGAAATTTTTGTATATATAAATCAGTAAAATATTTGTAAATTTTTTTCATATTTAATTTTCTTTAAAAATCCAACATTTTAATTTTAAGAGATATTATTGCAGTTGAAATTTTACAAGGGGAGACTAGAAGCAATTAAAAAACAGTGCTAATTGAAACAGTAACGTTTAAAAAACAGTTAATATTAATATATCGAATTTTAATAAATATTCATGGAAAAAATAACAAAAAAAAAAAAACATTTTTTCCCAGCCTTCCAATTCAATATAACCCCTTAAATCATGCAAAAATTGATAAATAATTCCAATTAAACATAAAAATCCTCGTTGGTAAAAATATTTTTAAAAATTCTGTTGAAAAGTTATGATAAATTATGGCAAGTTTTTTTTTTTTTTAGGATTAAAGTCTAGAGTGCTTGACAAACTTAGAGACTGAATTTTTAAGATATTTCAAAGCTTTGATGAGACTTATATTCTTGTTGTGCAGTTTTTATTTTATTTTTTATATTTTTTTCATCTGCACGTTTCTTTCTCTTATCAAATTACGCTGTCATTCTCAAAAAAAAAAAAACTCACGTTCATGCATATTTTTCTATTTTTTTTATTATATCTCAAGAAATTTCATCCCCGAGAGCAAGCCCTGGGCTCTATACGTGCCAGAAAATTTCATTTGTTGTCCTGGAAGATGAAAGCGATATTTTGTCGAGGTTATCATCAATGACGTTGGTTTATACAAATTGAACATGACAAGATTTATATGAAAATTAAATTTTCTAAGGGATATAATTATGCTCGAGGGATATATGATGAATTTTAATTGAATTAGAGAGTGTGTAGATTTTGTGCTTGGTGAATTTTATTTACTCACGTAAAATTTCGTGGGTAATCAAAATACGAAAATAGCAGATTATTAGGGAAACCAAAATACCAATTTCCTCATTCATTTATACACATTCAAAAATATTGTATAACTGATATTTGTAAAAGTAATTCTGTATTTTAAACCAGATAATTTATATTTTTTCTAAGAAATTTGTTTCATTTGAAAAAATTAGTTGGATATTGTATAATATAACAAACGAAGTTTGAAAAACTTTTTTTTGTAAGAAATTTAATCGCTAATAATTTAACACAAATAATTTTTTTTGCTATCTTGCATATTTTTCAAGTAATCACTAAAAAACTAAAAAAAATCACAAACACCACAAGAGTTTTCCTTGGAAAATTTCAGCAAAAAAAGTAAAAATAAAAATTTTTATCATTAAAAAATATGAAATCAAATATTTATTTTATAATAAGAAATGCTTACTATCAAATTAATGTCAGAGAGAGATAAAAAGTTCCAAAAAAGAACAATAGAAAAATTTTAATGAGCAAATAAATTGAAATAATTGAGGTAATTTTATTGACGCCAGCGGGGTTGCTGAACGTGTCTAAAAGCTGCTCATGACAGAGGAGATAAGAGCCGAGTCACGAGAGATCCCGAATGTTCTGAGATAGTGATCTTATCCAGGCAGAATGCTTGGAATTAGCTACACTCTCACGTTCCACACGATGTATAGAGCTACATCAGGAATTTCCAGACGCTGATCGTCTTGTCAAAGAGAGGGACAAGTCCTGTCAGATATAGAGCATAGGAATTAGTCGACAGGAATGTACTTTAACGACAATCACAACTGGCTAAAGTACAAAGTTCTTTTTTTCTCATAAAATACCTTGACACGTGTGCACGCACAATGAAAATACTCTCGTAAATTCTCCCCTCGCAAAATAATCTATTTTCCTTCGAATATCACGAGACTTAGAAGAGCCCCAGGCCAAATTTAGGCACAACCAAGTTTACGTAAATAAATAACACGAGACAACTGAGTGTCTTTGTAGGAAAAATTAAGATTTTCGAATATTTCACTTTTCAATTTAAAATATCTCGGTAAATAATTTTTTTATCCGAATTTTTCATTTAGATACATCGATAAAGTCGATGACAATCTTTCTATTGAGCCTAGAATTTTTAAATTCGTTGCAATAATGAGAAAAATAAATCTTTAGCAACAAATGTTTCCCCCGATTTTAGGTACAAATCAGATTTTTATCCCTAGGTAAAATGTCACTTTTTGCTGATTGGTTGTTAGAAATTTTCTTGTACTGTGATTGGTTGATTGCAAAAAAAATAGCAGCAGTAAACTTAGACATTTATTCCCACGTTGTGTTTGGTTGATGAAAAAAATACATGAAATGCAGTACGTGTACATGTACTGCATGCTATTTTGTGTATTTCAGACTAAAATTTTAGGTCGTGTCGATTTTTGAACGGAATGAGGTTGTATTATGGACTCTAGGGAAAGCAATAAATTGATGACTGTGCCGAGGAGGAGGTCTAGGTCGTTTTTATGGTTTTCACAGTGAATCTATTCAAAAGTTTTAGATTTTTGTCCTGTTTATTTTAACAAAAATATGTGAAATCCCACTCAAAATATAGCTTCACTGTTAGAAAATATGTGCCAACTTGATGCGTCCTCACAAAAATATACGAAATCATTATATTAATAAACAAATTCGGTAATTGTCATTAATTTTATTAATTATTCGTAAAATAACTGTGAAAATTAGAGATTTTACGAGTTATAAACCAGCTTTGCGCGCCTTTTTATTTAATTAAACAATTTAGAACGACGCTGTATTTTCGAGGTATAATTCTAACAAGGAAAATCGAGTCCTTTTGGCAATATCGAAACGCTATCTGTATCCTTGACTGTTATACAAGTTAGATAATATGTGTGCACGCGTTGCATCATCCCTAGGCGCAACTCCTGGGGCCTTTTGTTGGCCTGTAGCTTCAACCATGCGAGTGAAGTGCATCAGAAACGGAATAGTCAACTCTGCAGCTGCCAAGTAAACCTCGACTTTTTGAATAATATATATAAAATCCTATTTATCCACCCTATATACCATATTTACCTTACGTTACTTCACATAAAATGAATAAATTCAATCAATCTGTCATCAGTTTAAACGTATGTCAAGGATTTTCAATACAAAAAAAAAGTTTTCTCCATATCAATTCACTGTGAAAATTTTTTAATATATTTCATAACATCTATAAGTTATGTGTTCATGTTTTTTTAAATTAATACTATTCAAAAAAGTAGATATATTATGTTAGAAAAAACTATTTTCACGAGAAATTTTACGAATTTTCGGTTAAATTAGTCCGGTATACAATTATTAGGATGTATTGGATGATAAAATATGAAAATTAAATTCTAACTGACAAAATGGATTGATTTTTATTGCTAGAGGAGAATTCTATAGCATTACTAATGCAAAAAAAAGAAAAAAAAAATAATTTTATTCAAGCTTTGACAGACATTCTCGACGTTCCCTCTATCTATCTTATTTTTATTAGTAACTTTGAACCTCTGCTTCACTAGAAAATGATGCCCTGACTGGGCAGTGATACCTTTGAGTCGATGGGAATTATTTAATTTCCATCAAATACCAGATGAGAGTATTTCAAGCGTATATATTCACTCTATATAACACTGCATGGAAAACAGAAGAAACAAAAATCCTTTCACTATTCTTGCTCTGCATTATTGAAAAATAATTAAAATTCATTGATTTATCAGTTCTTATATAAAAGGTTCTATTACAAAGACTAACAAGAATTTTATGAAAAATTAAAAAAATATATATATATTTTCAATACAAAAATTAATAAAAATCTGAGGTTTCATACATTTTTGTTTAATTTTTATACTTGGAAAAAATCACCGATCTATTGTTTTTTATTGAGAAAAAAGCTCATAAAAGTCGTATAAACAGGGTGTTATAATATATAACCACGTTCGTTCCGACAAATTAGATTTTTATCACACTGATTAATTTCAGCAACTTTCGACGTATGATTAAAAAAAAAATTATTCAATCATTTTTATCAATATATTCATCCCTAGAAATCAAATCAGTTTGTTGAATGATTGAGTGGGATAAAATCGTGAAACTGAAGATAAAAAATGGAGATTTTGACAAAAATGAAACATTTCATCTAATAAAATATGGTGGAAATCTGACGAATAGGTATACATAGGTATATTGCAATAATTCGAAAGCGTAGATAGCGGGTGAGTAATTTCGAGGGGGCTTAAATTTAAACCCAGTAAGTAGGTTATATATCAGTAGGGTTTAGCACGCGTACGAGAGGTGAGGTTGTGTTTGAATCAAGAGGGCTGTTCAGCGAGGCGCTAAGCGTATGGAATCTCCTCTCGGCCGGCTATTAGTGCCTCCGTCAGCACTTTTTCATCGACCTCTATGATGTCCTACACTAACCGACGAGTTTTCCGCCGGTGGCAGCGACTCCACGAGGCTTGTCCGACGACATACATGACGATTCGTGCGTGAAACGATCAAAGGACGAGAGAGAGTGAGTGGAGGCATCGCCGCCACGTCTCTGGATTTCTCTCTTTAGTCTCACTGTATCTTCCTCTTTTGCCCCGCACGTATTATCTCTCACTCTACGGTCGACACACGTCTGCTTTCGGGTCGTCAAATAGCTCGTCGCGTCGGCAAGAGGGAGCTGCTTTATTGGAAAAGTTTCGGCGACAAGTTTTTTTTTCCAGGTGTTTGACAAACTAAACGCCGACCAGTTGACTGACTCTTGTTTCCAATCACTTAACGAACAAAAGAGAATATATTTATCGTAAATTACAATTGTTGGAAGAATTTTCTCTCGTATAAATTTGACATATTAAAAAAAATTACAAATTTTCTATCGAAAATTGGAAATTTTTATGCCTAAACCTTTAATTTATTCCCTCGTTCTGGAAAAATCTCGTCTATAATTGGATTATTAGTCATTTGAAAAGAACAGTAATTATAAATTTCAATAAATTTCAATCACGTTAATGAAAAAAACTGAAGCATTGTGTTTAAACAATATGAGGGTGAAAATAAAAAAAAAATAAACATTTACTGTTTATCATTATTTTTTTACGTAGTTTCGTTTAAAGTATTTTTTTATAGGCATAAATTTTTTGTCCATGTGTCGATTGAATTTTAAGGGCTGGAAATGGTAGTTTTTTTAAGTTATTTAAGCTGCATCAGTTAAAAATTGAATTATTTTATGTTTTTTAGTTGAATTTTTGCTAACAATAAATTTCGTGATGATTTGATGAAGAAGAAAAAAAAAAAATTTTTTTTTCTGAAATTTTCAGAGTGGGACTTCTTGAAAATCTCGTCGTTTTCGTGATTTTTTTGGTTTTCCACCTATAACTCAGTAAATACGCGTTATATCGAAAAAATTTATTCTAGTTAAATTATCAACCATCATATAAACTATAAAAAACGTTGAGTAAAATTTTTTGCATCTCTTATAGTTTTTGAGATATTACCGTTTTTTGAAAATTTTGATTTTTCAAAATATCTCGAAAACAGCGAAAAATATCGAAAAATATTACTCTACATTTTTTGTAGGAATTTAAACCCCGAATTATTTAACTCCTATACAATTTTTCGATATCTCGCTTAGTTTCAGAGTTATCAGCAAAAATCATAAAAAACGTGAAATTCAAAGGAGTTTGTCTCTTCAAAATTTTGACAAAAAAAAAAATTTTTTTTTTCTTTGTCAAACATCTCAAAAATTATTTTTAAAAGTAATTTAACTTAAAAATAGAAAATTTGACGTTTTCTCTCCTTGAAAGGCACGTCAAATAGTTAAAATCCAAGTAAAGTAAAAAACAAAACAAAATTCTGCAACACGCCGGCGTCGTTTTTAACTTTCATTTATAAAGAATAAGCTTCATAAAGTAATTCACCCAGCGAAGCGGGTGTGCACATACTAGTTAATTAATAAATAAGAAAATAAAACTTGAAGTTGACAATCAAAAAAAAAAACCATCATTAATCGATGTGACCAAGTCGAGATTTATTGTTTCATCATAATTATTAGTAAAACACATTGAAAACATGTTGTGATAAATTAAAAATTAAAATGCGTGACTTTTCCTATTAAATTTCATATAGAACAACCGTTGCCTGAAACTAGTTAACTGACCGTGACGAGTGAAAATGAGTTTTGCAACAATATTATCGGTGACAAAGCGAAACAATTCTAATTAACAACTTGAGAAATTCGTTAGTATTTTCACTTTTAGGACAAATTAATTAACATTGAATAACAGTAAAATAATGGAATTCGACGACGCGAAGTAAGGTTAAACTGGGGCACAGCGGCGTTGAGTACATGGTATAGTTTGAGTAGCCTGAAGAGCGTGCAAGACTTTAGTTTAGTCAAATACACACACGATATATACTACCAACTAAAGATCTCCGAGAACCTAACCATTGAAAATCACTTTCTGAAATCAAATGCAGTATATATAGCTTCTCGGATTTAACAGGCTTTAAAGTCAAGTCTCTTGCAACAAGAATGGCCCAGTAGTTGTACAATTGTCAAGGAAGTAAAGCCATTTATGCAATGCCACTAGCATTCGGCGCCGATTCAAGACTGCGCGACCTCATTATCACGAGAGTCAACGCCACGCGCGTTCACGCCTGTGCTTCCTTTTCATCCTCTCCAACACTTCTCAATTTAGTACCTACACACCCATCAACAGACTACTCCTATTTTAATACATGCAATATTTTATCTTGAAAAAATTTTTTTTAATATTTAATTATTCTTTGAGCTTGGATATACTATTTTATATAATTGTAAATTCTTTGATTAATCATTCGGATATTTTCACGGTTTTAAACACCATACAAATGGATGAGGAAAATTTGATTTTATTATTATAATTACTAGCGACGATGAAAGAAAGAAATTCTATACAAAGGATTTTCTCTATCCAGAGGAAAATTGAGACAATTTAATTATTTATGTGATGATAATTAATGACGTGTCATTAATTAAAATAAACTAATTAATGCTATATTTATTTAAAAAATAAATATGACCATTTTATTACCACTATATCGGGTGTCATAAACTAAAAGATTGTTTCATCGAAAAATTTTTTTAACTATATTGCTAATATCTCGATAAGGATGCAAGTTGAATAAATTTTATTAAGAATCTTTTTTGTAGATAAAAAAATTGTCTACAAAAAAGATCTCTTGATAAAACATTTTATCTTCAATTGTTTTCAAGATATTTTGATTTAAAACAATAAACTAATTTTTCATATATACAACTTTCTGACTTTAGACATGAGATATTTTATTTATCATAGGATTTTTTTTTATTTGAAAATAAGGGCGATTAGACGCAATTGAAACGCAGTACCAGCTAAAACAATGGCGTTTAAAAATTAATAAATAATAATATTATATAATTTAGACGATATAGTTTTAAGAAATGATTAAAAAAATAAATTCAATAAATATTATCTTTAATAGCATATTAATCTGTCTATTTTGCTTGTGGTATCGATTGTGAAAGAGAAAAAAATTTTGAAAACAAAAAATTTACCACAATTTTCAATGTAATATATTTAGGATTTTTTTTTATTTAGAAAGGTAGCGCGTGAATAATAAATTAGTATAAACTTTTTACCCTGGAAATTGACGATAAAAAAAACTGTCTAAAAAGGCCGAAAAAAAAGGATTCTATTACCAAGATTTACGACAATGGATATCGTTCGTTTGTTCGATGTAGGCTCCACTCGGGTATTCAGAGATGGTGAGAGAACAAAGAAAAAAAAGAGAGACAAAAAAAGCGAAATATATTAAGGGTCACGAATAAGAAAGACAATAAGGTGACACGCGGATCGTGAGACTGAGGAAAGATTTTACCTTGAGACGTGATAATTTATATTGCAAGTGCTGGAGACAGTTTGAGAGCTGTCATCAGACGACATTAAAAGAAAAAAACGTCAAGCACACAAGTAGTACATATATAAAACTCTATACATACCAACAATTACATGTGTGCACGACGACTTTTTATGGAATTGAAAGAGCGAGTTGTGTCCCTCGAGAAAGATTGGATGCCGAATAATATATTGGAGGTAATCTGAGTGAAATTGCGACGGTCGAGCTATTATCTATCCACACTAGGTTAAATTAAGAGAAGTAATATTGTTGTTATACCCTTGGTATAGCAAGTATAGCAGTATATCGCAACGTAGGATTCCCCCTGAGGAACTGATTGGAAATTTTCAGACACTGTGAGTAGAAGAAAAATTCGATATCCAGCTAATCACACGAACCAATTACTTCTTCTATTAGATTAACATGCAATATAAACCTCCAGATGTCTATCATAATATAAATAAATAAAAAATAACTACAATATTATCATTGCACTGAAAAATAATTATTTTATGTTGTTTTATAAATTTGAAAATTTGAATCTAATTTTTTTTTTCAATAATATTGATATAATGTAATAACATATTTATAAAATTGATTTTTGAACGTTTGATTGAGATAAAAATAAAAAAAAAATTTTTTGTGAAATTTTTTAAGGGGTATCTCTTGGAAATATCGTCGTTTTCGTGATTTTTTTGCGTTTTTTATCGATAACTCGGTAAATAAACGAGATAGCGAAAAATATCATGAGACTTAAATGATTGGCGATAAAATTTCCTATAAAAAACGTAAATCAAATTTTTTTCTATCTCGTTCCATTTTTAAGATATTTCAAATTTTTGAAAATTCGTATTTTTAAAAATATCTCAAAAATAGAGCAGAATATCGAAAAATTTTATAATACATTTTTTATAGAAAATTTAATTCTCAACAATTTTATTTGAGTAAAATTTTTCGTTATCTCGAGTTGTTAGCAAGTTATCGGCAAAAAACCAAAACAATCACGAAAACTCCGAGATTTCCGAGCGTTTATATATGCTTTTTTGAAAAACTTGACATGAAATAAATTTTCACGTCTATAAAAATGTTATATACTAAATAGTAATAATTACTACACATGATAAAAATGTCAGTCACTGTAATTCAAAAAAATATGATTTCTATCTGTCAAATGATTTCCACAAATGCGATTTTTTTTTTTAACTTTATTATTCGTGCTAGACAAAAGACGAGCGTACTGGCAGGAAAAAGTCCCTGTCGTCAAGAGTTATTGATAGCTACTGGAAAGCCCAGCAATATATATAGGTTCTCTTACTTCCGCTTGTGTGTACTTGTCTCATCATCCGTTCTCGCCTCTTTTGCGCGCACTCACAATAACTCTCGCGTGTCCTCTCGCCTTCTCTGCTTCTCTCTCTTTCGCTTTTGTTTGTCGATGTTGTGATGTCGTGGCGTTGCCTCGGCCACTCGAAGATCGATGACGACGATGAACCCGCAGAGGTCTGACATGCAATCTATATACACTACTTCTTTCATCCCGCACACAAATCATTCGGTCATTTACACTTGCCTTTGGCCAACACAACCATTTCTACCACTATTTTCTCACAATATCTGGAAGTAAATTCATCCCCTTAAATCTGACATATCTAAAATTTAAAAAAAAACATAGGAAACGAGGGAAAAAAAATTTTTTTTGATTGATTTCAATGCTCAGCGATTGTATTTTTAGGGCATGAAAAATTTTAGTTATGATAAATCAAAGTATAGAAAAAAAAATGCAATTAAGAAAAAATAATGTAGTTATATTTTTTTTAATTAACAATACAAAGCCGTTGGGTATGGTGCGGCTGTAAAATGAATTTTCCTTTGTGCAAATGAGTGAATCAGTCATAAAACGTGGCCATTTGCAGATGAATTTAATTCTCGGAAAAAGTGCCGCAGGCTAAATGAACAACGATCGAGTTGGATTCGTTGGCACGTGCGGAATTTCACTTTTACTCATATATTGTCAGTTGCACACATATCCACACACATATATACACTTGTATATATATAAATATGTACTTGTACATAAGGCATACCACATAAAACGGGTCTTGTTTCTTTCCACTCGGATAACACGCAGCAGAATGGGGTTTTATTGCGACTGAAAATGAAGGTGCTGGCTGCCCTTTCATCTTTCGTTATCATTGCTTGCTTGGTTCTTCTCTTACAAAGAACCCAACACACAAACTAACCTAAAAAATACTTGACAAAATGCATGAAAATTATCTGAAAAAATGTTTCATTATTTTAAAAAAATTTATTATCCTAAAGAAAAATATTTTGAATTCGTAAAATGGATTTTTTTTTCTACTAAAAAAAAAATTTTACGTGTATAAAAATTATTTTTGATTTTTTATTGCTATTAATACAATAAAAAATAAAATTTTTTTCATTTTTAAAATGTCTTAAAATGTTTATTTTTATCGGTAAAAATTTTTTTTTATAAATTAAAAATTCTATTTTATAGTCTCAGATATGAAAATAATTTTCATGTAATAAAATCGGATATAAATTCAGCGATTCTGAATTAATGTTTTCAATAGATTTTTTTTTTCGCTATTAAAAAAATGGTCTGACTCACGTATAACACTGCAATGATTGCGCTGATTGAGCATTTGCTGCGCAAAGTGCAAGATTATCGACTATATTTTACAGATACTTTTTTATCATCGTTCAAGTCAAGCTATATACGCTTTAACACACATTATAATACGAGTTTATTAACACTTGGCGGTTTTTTTATAGCACCAGTATTGTATAAGTCAACAAGAGAAATGAAAAATTAATTTCGTCTCATGTCATAAAGTCTTATCGATCGTAATAAACAAATGTTTGAAAAATATACATCTCTCCAATGTGCGTCGTCGCGAAAAACCAGTGAAAATTTCAACGAAAAAGACAGTCATTCGGCACATACTTGTATACGTCGCATTTTTCCAGGTTTTTCACATCCTCATTCGTTCTCTCGAGGGAAAAAAAAAAAAAAAATTACGAAACAAAAACTCTTTTATGCATTGCTCACAAAAGAAAATTCGAGAGAGATCTCTCTCTTTGAATAGACGACAAATCGAACCGCTATTTTGTTTTTGTTTTTTTGTTTTTATTTAACAACGGCAAAACAACTGCGTTTTTATTATTATTTTTTTTTTTATTTGAAGAGTGAAATAATAAATATTGACAATTGTTGCATGGCCAGTAACAAAAAAAAAATATTATTTTTCATCCGAGAGTATTGCATTAATTAATAGCTTTTAAAATGTATATATATTCTTCATTTTATTTTGGTTTTAATATATTAATGTAAATGGATATCTATACGATATGTGCACAAATGTGCTCATAAAAAAGTGGAATATACGAAAATTTTATGGATAAATAAATGTCGATAAAATATATACGTAATGTGGAATAAATTAAACTATTATATAGAATCAATATAAAGAGATAAATATAATTGTTAAATATACTTTGAGGGTGATATTATGCTATCAGAAGTATATTAAATATGTATTTGATATGTTTGCTGCGGTACAATCAACTTATTTAAAGAGAAGTTGTTATTATTTTGTAATCAATATTAACAAATGATTAATGAAAATTGAATATTCTATGAAATTGAAGATAATAATAAGTCTGACAACTCAAATTTAGTAAAATGGAAACATAAACCACAACGACGTTCTTGCACGCAATCATAATTTTTTTTATTTATCTATAGTCTATCTAATAAATTTTTTAATCCCTAATTTACTCAATTTACTCCGATTAAAGAGTAATTCCATTTTAATTTCATGATAAATAATTTATTTATTCGAAAAAAAAAAAAAAAACAAATCAATATATTCAATTTCGTATATCAAAAAAAAAAAAAAAAAAAAATT
>MVJL01011989.1:0-20150 GCA_002156465.1 Macrocentrus cingulum | reverse complement strand
AAAAAAAAAAAAAAAAAAAAAAAAAAAAAAAAAAACACACACAAATAGAATTCGTGACCTGAGTTGTACATATGGTGTTTTAAAACACTTAATTAACGATTGACAAATTGATTATGCAGCTATAAATCGTACTATTAAAGTAGTTTTGGTAAGCGTAAATGTATTTTTCCTCACTACTGATACACTATATGACTAAACGAGAAAAAAAAAAAGAAGAAAACAAATTAAAAAAAAAAAAGCTTGCATAAAGCGTGAACACAACTCCATAATCTTTAAAACTTAAAACACTAACGTTAATACCTTAAAAAATAAAATTCGTAATTTAATCACTAAGATTTAAACAAACTTCTAATTTATTATTATTTTTTTTTACGTAAAAAAATAATTTCTACTCTTAGCTACAAGTCAATATTTTTCAATGTTACACGACGTAAATATCAATGATATTAATGAATAATTACGCTTAGCAATAATTATTAAAATTATTACATTTAAATAATGCTGCCTGGCATAAAAATAATTGAAAATATTAATTTTTTTCTTTTTTCGACAATTTTTTTTTTTTATATGTAATAATAATATACAATTTTAGATCGTATAATTACGCAAATATTACGAATTTTCTGGATCATAAAATTAATTGTTCAGCAATAAAAGCAATACACAAAGTCATAAATTAATTATTACTCACTATATCGACTGTACATGTGGTAAATAATATTGGGTGACGATTGAACGTGTAACATGAGTATATATATGATTTGAAATAATTCAGTAACAAGTATGGCTGGTTCGAAAAAAAAACATATCTTTGTATAAAAACTATTGCATTGGTAGGGTAAAAATTGTATGTGTGTTCTATTGGCAGTGAATTGAATTAATCCCAACTCGATTTGAGTTATATAGGTAAGTCTTTGACAGATTGGTTAAACAAATCTGCAGATTATCATCATCAAGAACTAACGGATATACATTATTGCAATACGGAAGTGTATTTATAATGGAATTGAATAATGAATTGAATGTATGAAGTAATAAATAACAATATATATGGAGGTACAGTTATAACATTGACATTTTTTTACGTCACGCTGGTAACGTCTAAACGATATAACTTAGTCTATCAGGTACTGGGTTGGGTTTTCTGTCATGGTAACATGCGCCAGTCTGTTTGTGTGAATTATTATGTGTACTTTCTTCTTCAAACTGACGTATTTTTCCATTAATATCTCCACTAAATAATAAAAATCGTAAACCATATCTTTTTTCGCAAAAATTCGATCGGAAATTCGATTGAAAATGTTTTTTTTTACATCGAAATTACTGAAAAAAAAAATTTTTTTATTTTTATATTAAATAGTAGAGAATTAATTGTGGAATTTTATTCAGTTTAAAGAAGTAATTGGAATGTGGATTATATATTTGCAGGATTCATGCTGTAGAAGCATGTATTTTTTTGTTTTTTTTTTTTTTTCGTTTTTAAATGTCGCATATTTTTCCATGAATTTGTCAAGCATTTGAAAATGGCTTGTCCCCATGTTAGACAGCGAACGCCTCTGTCTAAAATTATTATGTACAACAGTTATTATGATTTTTTACTCGTCGATAATGACTGTCAATAATCAGGTGCAATTAATTTGTCTGACAGTACTTTTTAAAACGTGAGCAAATATTATTTTTAAAGACAATTTCATAATGCTTCTCGAGGCACGTGGCTCGCAATATTTGTAATCCCATTTGTATTTATTAAAAAGTACTCTTGTCTCTCTTGGTTTATCGTTAATTAATGTAATTTTTTTTTTCTCGCTACAAGTACGAAATTAATAATCAAAAGCCATTACATTACGTCGAGTAATGTCGTATAATAAAAAGTAAAATAAAATAATATATTTCCTCTTTAAATAAAATTAACTAAAATCAATTTTGCTGATAGTACGAATTACTTTTTTTTTTGCCTTAAAAAATTTACTCACTAATGGCTAAACAACAAATAATCACTGGAATTATTGTATTCTTGTATTAAAAATATACACATTAATTCCAGTGTAAAAAAAAAACGCTACATGAAATAATTCATCAAAACACCATGATAAGTATATTATCATAAATATAAAATAAAAAATAATACATAAAAATCGGGATAAAAAGAATGAAAATTCTCTATATGCCGTTTGAAAATACTTTTGCTTTACTTTCATAACTGAGATTGAGAAATTTTGTTGATTTTCACTTCAACAGAATAAAATACCGAGTGTGAACGGAATGCATACAAATTTGTTGAATTTATCGAGACAGAGAGTACTTACTTATTTAAAAAAATTTAATTCATTATTTCCCGAGTGTTTAATACGAAATTACTCATGGATCTCTAGAAAACACTAAAATAAAATCAGTATATATACAATAGAATTGAAATTTTTCATCGATTACTCATAAACTGGCAATCGGACAAATTCACAGAACCGGAAAAATATCATCTTTTAAACGTGAGCAAATATAATGATCATAATCACGTTTTAATGAATATCGAGGCACAGAGCTCGCAATAAGTATTTGTTTTTTTGTTATGGTATTTGTATGAATTGTTTTTCATTTTTGCAATATCTATATACACGCTCGACTAAAAGCGATATTATTCTCAAATTTTTATTTATCTCTCATTTTTTTTTTTTATAGAAAACTATGATAATTTCTAAATTATTTTATTCAGGTGATCTGCTGCTCTCGGCAAAAATTGGAATCATTTCTATGAGCCCTTTTTTGATTGTGTAATTGTGAAAATAGCTCGCCGAAATTCCATTCGCTCCAATATTTTCGCCAACAATAAAAGTACTCTTACCTTAATCTGAATACATACTGTGACGACAGTTGGTTGGACAATGGGGGTTGAATTCATCCATTGGGCTCGAGCACAGGAACGACAGGTGGCACGATTTTTCCAGGTGACACTGAGCAGCCAACATTATTATTTAAACTGCTAGTGCTTCCAATAAGAGTGCAATCAACTGTCGTAAGCTTCGTGGTATCTAATTCCACATCTTCCGAGTCTTCGTCTGCATCCACGCGCTCAGCTTCTTGCTCTTCCTCCTCTGCCTTTTCCTCTTCTTCGTCCGCATCCTCAGATGTTTTGGTGAAAAAAGAGCTGCCTTGTTTTTTGTACTGGCAAAAAAATCGACGATTAATTCAACCAATTGCAAGCGATCCAGTCGAGAAATTATGTTTACCAAATTACCTGTGAAATTTTGGAAATATGCAGGTCCTTTTCTCCATTGTTCCAAGGCGACAGAAGAGGATCTTTAGCACAAGCTTCAACGAGACCGTTGCACAACGTTCCCTGCGGCAATAAAACAATGAATAAACAATTTTCAAGATCGACAAATGATAATGAGATAAAGAAAACTTTGTCAGAAAAGCACCTTGGTATCTGAATCTTGATTGATTGACGTCGGCGAAGAGGGACACAGCACGGCCAGCTCGATTTCATTGGTAGTTTGATTATTCGTCGGTTGACTTGTCGAAGTGGACGATCTGTCAACGCAACAGGCTTTGCCATTTCTCAAGAGAACCCGTGTTTTCAATGGCTGCGATGTTTCACGCAGTGAACGCGAGTGTTCCCACTTTTTTCGACAATAAATACTGCATAAACTGATTATAATAAAGCCAATACTGATGCTCAATCCCAGAATGACACCTGAAAATCCGAAAATTCAACGTTAAAAAAGTTGAAAAAACTTTTTTTCAATTTAACTTACCGAGACTCTGATCAGGTTTCACCTTGGCAGAGGGTTCTCGTTTGTCGGATGACGTTGGAGCTTTGAAATTACTGCCAGCAAGAAGTAAAATCGGACTAGATGGTTTGCCATAGCCCGCTTTTGTAGCTGCTTGTACAGTAATAAAATATCCACTGTCAACGCGCAAGCCAGAGACAACAACCGACGTGCGATTTCCGGGCACTGTAGCATTGCCCCAAGTCGTCGTTGACTCGGCAATGTCTGACGTATAGTACGATACAAAATATGCCAATATTTTTCCATTTGTTTTGTTGGGTTTTTTCCACGTAATTTCGATCCGCGAGGAATTTTGCAGTGCATGCACGTCCTCGGGTGCACCGGGCACGTCCTCGCTCGTAAAGCACTCGATGCTGTCGCTGAATTCGGTGGCAGGAAAATCTCGTTGGAAGTAGCGAACCTTGAATTGATACAGCGTAAATGGCGTGAGATTGCTGACAATAGCTTTCGTCTCATTTACGACCACACATTTGGCCGAATTCCCCGTGTCTGGTGCCTCATAGCAAACCTCGAATTTATCGATTGCCGTTTTATTCAGCATTGTCCAAGTGATTTGCATGGACGTCGGCGACAGGGGAACGGCCTCTAGCGACAGTGACACACCGGACCACGTGTGACCAATGGATTTGACTGTTTTTGATAGGCAATCTCTCGACGAGTTCTTATTAATAATGCACAGGCCGATGTTGTAAGAGACATTGGGCTGGAGATTCGTCAATAGATATTCCGTCGAGTTTCCGCTTAACCTTTCAGTCCATAATTTATCACCGTTTAGATATTCACTGTAAATTTGCCACGAGTCGAATTTTACTTTGTCCGCAGTCGGCTTCATTGTCCACGTGAGCTTCAAGTGCGTTGAATTTACATTTATCAGTTGGATATCAACAACGAGATTTCGGATTTTATAGTCGCTGACGTTGAACGTGGGCATAATGAAGGTCTCCCAGCTCAGATTTTCGCTGATATCCGGCCAACCCTTCTCTGTTCGCGCCAAAACTCGCACGTCGTACTGCGCGCCAGGCAGCAAATTTGTCAGAAGGTAGTGGCGAGTGTCTGCAGGCGTAAAATCTACTTGGGACGACGGGTGCTCATGAATTTTCCACTGGATTTTGTACTGAACAATTATGCCTCTTGCCTCCGTGCGAGGTAATGGCTCCCATGTTACGTTCGCCTCGCTTATCGTCAACACATCCACGTGCACACGTGGACCCGCTATGGGAACACCAGATGCCGTCTCGCAAACTACCGTTGCTGACTGGTCGCTGGCTCCGTGGTTGTTCCACACCCGAACGTAGAATGAGTAATTTGTAAAAGGCTCGAGTAATTTCGTCAACTCCACAGATGTCGAGTTGCCCGGCTCAAGAGAAATCTCCTCTTTTCCACCTTCTGAAGGGCGATAATGGACGGTGTAGGCTGTTATGCTCATGGGTGGCAGTGATTCCGGTGGTATCCACGAGAGAATCATCTTGATGGGTGATTGTGTGTAGCAACGCAGCGCTGTTGGTACCGCGGGACTTTTTCGCGAGCTGTTCACTTGTAGTCTGCCAGACGCCCAGATTTCTCCTGCGGAATTCGTCGCCACGCACTGATAATCCCCAGAGTCCGCGGGTACTGTAGCGGAAATTGCCAACTCCATTTTGTTGTTCTCTTTCATGTAGGTTGTACGTCGTCCTAAATCATTAGAAATATTTAAATATTTATCTCGCGCAATTGGGGCAGAAATTTTTTTTTTCACTCTCTCCAATTTTTTAATTATTTATATCGGGAAAATCAACATAATTGTCGTGTAAAATTTATATTTAAATGCAAATTACCTTCAGATGTAACATTTTTTGTGTCTTTCAGCCAGTAAATTGTCGGCGTAGGCACTCCATCAACTTGACACTCAAATCTGGCAGTTCTGCCGTTCGGATAGATCTGATTCTTTGGCCGTTTAATAAACGACGGCGGTACCATGACATCCACAGTAATATTCTGCGAAAATATCAATTGATAAATAAAAAAGAATGCAATGCATACTTTCACTGACACAATACCTGAATCTCCATACTGCCGCTGACAACATTTTTCGCAGAACACAGATAAGTACCTGCGTCAGAAACGCTGATATTTCTCAACTCGAGAACACTGATACCACTGGTAGAGTTGAGAATGATCCGAGCCTTTCCATCTGTCGTTTAAAATTTTTTATAAACATTGATAAACTAACGCACCATTAATATCTCGACTTACCAGAGTAGCGTGGTACAAATGACCATGTAATAAAGGGCGCTGGAAGCCCCGATGTTGCACACACAATACTGAGATTCGATCCGCTAATCAACGAATGACTGTAGGATATTTGTGGAAAAAGTGAAGCCGCAATTTTTTGTCTCTGTTTGTTAGGAATGATGGTCAGTTTTGCCTCTTTGCTTTTTTTGGTCTTTTTCAACAAATCGTTTGTAGCTATACATCTGTGGAAATGAGATTGAAACAAAAAAATTATTCACAGTCATGGATGACTGGGTTTTTTTTTTTCAAGAGCAAGATTATACCTATATGAACCCGCGTCCGACTGCTTCGTCGCGATTATATAAAGAACACCTGGTGATATCATAAAATATCTGGAAAAAACGTGCCATATACTTCTCGGAAATATTTTAGATGTATACCGTGCTATCAAGTTGTTCATACTTAGTTTTATTATCTGCAGACAATATAGGCTGTCCATTGTGATGCCACGTAATATTCGGTGGATATGGAACACTGTCAATTAGGCAAGACAACCGGGCGATTTCACCTTCGTGCACTGTCGAGTCCACTGGAGGCTGTTTGAATGTGTGTGACAGTTCTAAAACAAAACAAAAATACCAGAGTTATTTTATATTCATATGATTAGTTGGAGATAAATAATGAAACACTGATTTTACCGGCAAATTGTAAAAAAGTCGGGGCAGATCGCAACAAACCACCAGAATTCGTACGTCCAATGCAGCGATACTCATGCTGCTTGGGGTCGTTTGTAGTATTCTTAGTTTTTTGTACCAATTGTAAATTTGGTCGCTGGTGAAACAAGGGGAAAGTGGGTTAGATGAATATTATAATTTCTACGACATAGGTGATATATACCTTGAAGTAAAGTGAACCATTGGCCCAACGAAAACATCGCGCAATTCCACACGGCGGTGCTGATTCGTCATTGTATAACCATGAAACTTCGTGATTATTTCCTGATACGCAGTTTAGGGTGACACCTTTTTTACCCAAAACCACGTGTCCTCCAGGCTCTAGTCGCAGACTCGAACTTTTAGCCCAATTCACCTCCACCCCGTCACCTTTTGACCCATTTTTACCACTCAAATTATTGCCAGCTCCTCTAGCACCTAATAAATCAATAAATTATATTTCCTTAAAATAATATTTCCTATTTTTCACACTTTTTCGATCAATTTATCATTCGAAATTTTGTTGTTTTCAACGAAATTAAATTCTTTACCTACTGATCATTCATCAAGGAAGTATTCTTTATTTGTCAACAAAAAATTCGTCATGTAAACAAACCCAAAATCATGGATGTAACAAATTGAGAAAAATCCCAGGGTTGTAAAAATCGTGAATTTTCAATAATTGGAAGGTGAAAAACATGAAGAATAAATTGTACTAAAATGATATTGGATAGAATCATTGTTAGTATGATAAATTGCTAGTCAGGATATTCGCTATCGATCGCGGATGCGTGACGCAATAAATAACCTGCCCCAAAAAGAAAATTTTAAGCCATGCGTGGGCGGGAACGATTGATAATTACTCATATGATATTTCCAATGGCCAGTTGGGAGTTGGAAAAATAATGACAAATAAAGCAGACATGTGAAAGAGAAAACGTGACTAAACCCACCTGCAGTGCGAACGGGCTCGACCACTTCCGTAAACAAAATAGCGAGCAAAAGCACCCGCGCCGCCATATATTCGGGCTCATGAGCACCCTCTTGATTAATTTATCCACTCACTGAGGAATTCTATTCTAGACACTCTGCACATTCTTCACGTCGGCGATGCTTTTCGCCGCATGTTTGACATATCACCGACTATGTATTCCAGTCGATGGTTGTTATATAGCCTCTTCATATCACGCCGTTCCGTTCGGCAAACTCTCACCCCGCACGACAAGTTTTCCTCTCACATCCTAGGCGCAAAGGGAACTGCGATTGGTGGTGAACAATTGGGCCTCTAGCCAGCCGAATAAGTAGCAAAGTCGCGCGCCAACTGCACTCGCACGTTTCTGTATATAATAATGCAACTAAAACAAGTCCGGCGGGTCTCGCGATCAACACGCGATCGCATCTCATGCCTCTTCCGTCTCTGCCGGGGACAGTCCACACATAATTGCACCAACGACCGTGTACACCGTACGCCGACTGGAGTCACGGCGAAAAGTGTGCGAGCAACAACTGTGAGGTTATGTCGTCTAGTGTGTGTTTTCGTGTGAGAGCCGGTTCTGGAATTTGGATCTAATATAAAGTGAATTAAAATAATTAAATTGAGAAAAATCCCAATGGCGACATCGCACCGACGAAAGGGTCATCGGCAAAGTTGGAATTTGGATCTAATATAAAGTGAATTAAAATAATTAAATTGAGAAAAATCCCAATGGCGACATCGCACCGACGAAAGGGTCATCGGCAAAGTCAACACCAGGTTTGATATTGACTTTTAAGACAAAAATGATTGAGTAAAAAACCCAGTGTGTTAATTATATAATTTTATGTTATTTTTTAAAATAATTAAATTGAGAAAAATCCCAATGGCGACATCGCACCGACGAAAGGGTCATCGGCAAAGTTTTTTAAGACAAAAATGATTGAGTAAAAAACCCAGTGTGTTAATTATATAATTTTATGTTATTTTTTTTAAGACAAAAATGATTGAGTAAAAAACCCAGTGTGTTAATTATATAATTTTATGTTATTTTTGTCGCTGAAATAATACTAGCTAAATCCTGAGTACATCCTCGAGGTCCTGAAGCAGCAGCTGGGCAATCATCTGATGGATATCCACTAGTTCAACCACTCGCTCATGCATCTCACTAGAATGTGTAGCCTTTAAACTGGCTCAGAACAACGGGAACACTGAAGTATAAATCATTGAAGTATGCGTTATTCTTTTCTTAAATACTTAATATTGATATTTTGAGGATTAATACTTAGCTGGATATTTCTAGATCGTTGCGGTTGATGAAAGCTACGAATACAATCGACGCCATGATCCGGCAGACGACTTTCGATTGCTCGAGCTTTGTCTACTAGGCTCAGCGACTGCACAGTGTGATCTGTAAATATTCTTGCGATCTCCTGAAATGAATTAATCATTTTGGATCATTATGTAAGAGGGTGTATTTTTCATTATCAAATATTTTTCGGTCCAGGCGCAGAAAAATCAACGGAATTTCGACTGGATTGAATGTAAAAGAGTGTTATGAGTGATGTGTATGATCAGAATGTTTTAATCACCTGTATGTATTAAATATGATGGATATGCGAACATTTATATATCTTTAGAGAGTGAGACCTGCTCTTAGATAATTGTAATTATAATTCCGCGCAAATTGACAATTGTTTGGAAGAGTATAAGTCGGCGATGAAAACCACTTGCAGGTGGTAGGTGATGATCCATTGACCATTAGGGAATGAAAGCGAATGGGGCTTTAATCATTAATGAGAAAATTTATAAAAAAGTTTATACTTACTGTATATCTGAGTGAATTCAACTTTGTAATAGCACTGGGCACTGTCTAAAATCTATCAACTGCGTCTGGAGTGACCTGAAACAGGCTGTACAGTTGTAAATCGCGAAAATATGTAAAATTTGAATTGTTTCAACTCTAGAAAAGCATCAGAGTGTAGAGTTGTACAAGATGTTTAGACTCAGCTTGTTGCTAATTACTCACCTGTGGGTCGGAGGCAAGAATTTTTCCCCGAGTCGTGTAGTTCCGGATCTCTCATATGCTAGTTCGGCATCGTTGATGAAATACCTTGCAAAGTTTGGAGATACCTTTCTAAAGTAATATATGGTTCCTGAGCCAATTTTTGTTAAAAGAGTTGCTGTTTTCTTTCTAATACCCATTGAGAGATTCATATAATTTTTTCATCAACTAAGCAATAAAAAATATACTCTATCATGAGGTATGGTGTCATTCCTGCTCCAGAAAAATGTTTCGAAAGGAAATCAACGTGCCACTGTGTACGCTCGTCCAAATCCATCGCTGAAAGAAGCCTCCCTGGAAATTTTATTCGTCATCATATCGGAATAAAGTAGGTACCGTTGCCATGGGCGCGCCAGTGAGTGTGGCACTCGATATTACAACTTGCTCACAAACCACCATCCATTGATGTAGCCGCTCCTGGTGTAGTATTATCGGAGAGAGAGAGGGTCCCAAGAGCAGGTAGGTAAAGCGGTAGCCCAGCTTATCTTCAACGGATGGGTTACCTCAAACCATTTTTTTACATTATTTTACACAGCTTTTTTGTATGTACAAGTTTTTTTATAAATTTTATGCAATAAAAGGGAAAAATTCATAAATAGTCCTGAAACGTATGCATACTATAAGACTGTGAAACAAGTGCAAGACTGAGAGATGGCAGTTTACGACGTTGTGACACAGGACATCACTTTGCCTGGTGCTATATTACATTTTTTTATTATCCTCTATGCACTCTCTTTGGCTTCCCCACAAATTTAATATTTAAAAAGTTAGAAGTGAGTTTTCACTATCGACTCAGCGGCGGAGGAGGGAGTATGGTTGTAAATAAATCTGGAAAAAATATAGGACAGAAGCTTTTAGCAAAGAGCTCTTGACTTCTGAATGACCATTAGAGCTTATCGAAAAGACAGCCGGTTGTCGTGCATGATTTTTATTTATCCAATATGCCTGTATCAATTGTTAAATCTGTTCAATATTTAATGACAACTGCGATTAGATTGGATTAAAAGCTTTCTCAACTTATCTTTATTCTCGCACCATCTGTCATCAGTTGTACTTGTAAAAAATTATAGTCTAAACGCAGCTAGCAGAGTATATCTGCTTCATCAAAAATACGTATCCTTTGCAGCGTCCCGGCGTTTAAAAATAACTCGCAGTAATCAGACGTGACTGAATCGATAATAACCGGCAAGTGGTGTAGGTCGAAAGGGGTACACATCCATATATACTCGTACAGAGCGGATACATCTGCGAAGGTATCATCAGCGTGCCTACAAAAGACCGATCCATCATCCCTGACAATTCGAGTCTGAAATTGGCAGACCTCTCTGAGACACGTTGCCCTCTGCACGTGCGATTATAATGGAGATTAAGGTCCGAATAAACAATTTTTTCCATATCCAACTAATCCAAGTGGAGTAATTGAACGATGCAAAATAATGCGCCACTGTGACAAATAAAAATTTTAAAACACGTCTCAAGGATTACATAGCCGTCAAACGGATGACGGAGCGATTGGCGGTATAATCATGACCTGGGCTGCTTTAATATTTCGGATAGTTCGCATTTACAATGGCTTTTATCGCGGGAAACTGCACAGGCACAAGAAAAGGAGGTGGAGGCCAGAGTATTTTCAACAGAGAACATCCATCACGCGGTGTCAACGTGATTGTCTTCTGTCGCACGGCGACGGCAGGGTGTAGACACGTATATACCGGCGGGACGAAGGATTCCAACCGACGCTTTGAGGTTAGAATGCTAAAAATATTGCAAGCTAGCTATAGGGGGCGACACTATCCGTGAAATAAGCTCCGAAGACTCTTCAATATCCAGTGACGCCATTGTGCCATATTCAAATGAGCTTTCTAATATATATTTAGGTTGAATGGCTCAACTCGAATAAGCGCTCAAAGTCCGGGTGGTCCTCATTAAAGACACGTTTTTGTCACACCCCCGTGTGACAGGGAAAAACAGTTGGATATTTTGTTTTTGTTCGGAGCTACTGCGCAAGTTTTTTCGTGAGATGGATCATATTCGTCATCAGGATGTTTTTCAATTGCTCGCTGAGATGTGTGTTACTGATGCTGCGTTATAAAACAACCTATACGAATAACAGCGGAGAGAGGATAGTGTCTGCGCGTAATCGAGTTGCACCCTCTCCCTGACTATCTGTTTTATTTATCCGATAACACGCCATTATGGGTATACACATAGTGAATGCGGGTGTGTTGGTAACGATTGGCTATTTATAATAACATACTGGGGCGCATGGTAATTAGTATCTCGTAAGCCAATGTGTGTATATGCAGGCCACGTATACGTGTAGAGGAATACAGATATACGGGGGTTGGATTAGTTTTGCATCGTGAAATTATTGTGCACAATCTGAAGATTGTTTTTTATATTTCTTAAAGTAAAACTTTTTTTAAAAGTTGTATACTGGCATGACTAATGAGAAATCGATTAAAATTACAATTAACAATTGCGATAATTATCTATTTTTTACATAGCATTTTATATAAAATGAACTTTCAGTCGAAAAAAAAAATCATCAGAGTAAATACGAATTTGCATAGAAAAAATAATTTGAAATTTTCCCAACTTCCCGCCATTTATAATTGACCAATTAAAATTCAAGCAGGTATTTCATGAAAATATCATCCTTCTATGTATTTTTAGTGTAATATTTACTTTTCGTAAAATACATTATACATAGGCTTTAACAAAAGAGTGAAGTAATTTCAATACATAGATATTCTACACTCGAATTGGGACTGTCCGAGTCTGACCGAAAACGACCGAGATATCGATCTGATCGACTGGCCATGGTGGCCATATTGAATTGTTTCCGTTTGGCGTGGACGCGTCGCGACGCCAGTATCTCGTCCAATTAACCATTAAAAATCGTTCTAATTCACCATCCTGTTGGTCTAAAAGTGTTTCACGTGTGCAAGTTACCATTAGGACCATAAATCATGGGTTATTTCGTCGGGAGAAGTGCAAAATTTCGTGTCGTTGGAGTGTCGTGTGTGTGTGTGTCTGTGTATGTGTCGCAGTGCGTTGTCCAAATCACCGTGAATTCGGCCTTGTGTCCGATCGAAAAGTGTCTGTGCGTAGAAAAAAATTTGATTGGCAAGTGAAATCCAGTGAAAAATGTGCGGGGAAGTGAAAAAATGACATCAGTTTAGTGTATGGCGTCATTATATCTCAGACGCTGCAGCGCGGCTGGTGACAAGATGGACATGACGTCACAGTCGAGACAGTCAACAGTCGATTTCTACAGACTTCCTAAAGGTATGTTTTATTTATTATCCACCTACGTACTACACTATCCATTGAATAATATCACATTTCTCGCCCGGCACACATACATGAGCACATATGTGATGGCAAAAGTGCTGAAAAAAATGCTGGATGAAGGTTTTACATTTAAAATATGTTCATACCGTGTGCTACGTGAACATATTAGATCCATATGCACGCGTGCATGATATGTGTATCGATTTGCGGTCTCGATAATTTTACGTAACAGTATTGCACCCACATTGTGTGTGTATATATTGATACATTATATTCCACGCGCAGTCCGCTGTAGCACATTAACGGTCATTGCGGTCTTCGAATCTATGGTGCTTTTTAGCCTGTGTGCTCCATATGTTTTGTCGGTGAAAGGCAAATTAAATTTTATATTAATGCGCACTTGGTCATTTCAATCTTCGCGATGAATAAAGATAGAAAAGCGGATTACGTTGGCGAGCCTGGGATAAGAGGTACTATAAAATTTTTTGGACAATGCACTAGCGCGTATTCTCCGTCGTATATATATCACATAATGCTTATTGATAGCGATATTGTATGAGGGCGCATATACACTCGGCAATCTGTCTCGACAGAAAAAAACAACGACGAAAATATTTTCAACTTGTGGGTTTGTCTTGTCTTCATCAATATCGATCATAGTCCATTCCAAATCTCGATAATAATTTCCATGTTAAAAAGATGGGGATTATTTTTTGAGCATATTAATTTTCACAATTATTAATACACCATCGTCGTGCAGGCGAGTATTTCAAAACAATTTTCATCGTTCTACAGAAAATTTTGCCTCAGAGAAAATTCCAAAGATGCATCAAGGCATTAATATATCCCCCAAACCTTGTGTCTGTATATATATTATTAATACCACTAATTGGGGGCGGTTTAAAAGACACAGTTTCGTCGCAGCCGCGTGTCTTGTTCCTGACATCGATTTTATGATTGATCGTCTCTGGGTTCAACCCGCTGGTTTTTTTCTTCATTTCAAAAATTATGTCCAGAAGAAAAAAAAAATGAAAACTTCTCGACACATCACCAAAGTCCAACAAATTGCCCTCTGATGTGCACTGGCGTTATATATTTTCCGACAGACGCTTCCGCTCGACGGCGGGCGAAAAAAAAAATCGAACAAGGCCCATATCATCAGCGAGAGAGAGAGAGTCCAGTATACAGGGTTGTGTAAGGTCGAGAGATCAGCTGATGCCGAGAGATATATGTCGGCGTACGTGTAGGTTGGCAGCGATACAGGGTCCCCTCTTATATATATACTAGCCTATCTGGGTCACTGGAACGATGAGGGCAGAGATGAGGGGTTGACCGGCCGAAAGATAGTCGAACGGTGGCTCCCCTTGACGCTCTCCTCATCGCTCCCGCCGTCTATGACAAGATAATCACGCAGTCGGGCCTCTGGCGCGCGGGCTTTTCGTTACACCGACGCCGCGAGTAGGAGTTCTCTCAATCATCGTGATGCTCTACCTGCTCGAATAAGCCGCGAACCTCAGACGATGGTACACGGCGGCGGGTGAGTGACCGCGCGGTAAAGTTTTGCGAAAATTTAATCAGCGATGGAAACTGCAGAAGAATAAGAAAATTTTTTTTTTCCATCTTCCTGATGCAAACAATCACGCAGCGCTCTCTGATGATGCAAGTGGTATAAGAGGTGTTGGTAATGCGACTAGAAGGAAGAGACTACAACAGATGAACGAGTGAGAGGCGAACAGTTATCTGGGAGGCAGCAGCTGAAGGCGCAAGGCGGGTCGCGCGATCGATTGCGCGACATTCTTCGGTGGCGCTCAGCGGAGCAGAGAGACAGTAGAGGTGAGCGCACGGAGGACGGGAAGAAGCGTGCGGACGCGAGAGCCAAGTCGGGAGAAAAAGAAGAAATCCCCCACTCTGAATGGATGACGGCGCCGGCGGTTCGCTCGTTGCGAGTCGCCGTACTGTGTTGGCTGTATAACTGCCTTGACGCGTCCACGTGTGAGTGTAGCAAGTGGGGGAAGTTGGTAGTTGCAGCGACGTCCGTAGGTAGGAACGACGGGCGTTTCGAGTCGACTGCTCTCCGCCAATGGGGCAGATTCGCGGCGAGCTCATTCAACCAACCCTCATAGCTTTGACGCGGCCAGCCCGCCCATGCCTCCCCCTTTGCGGGGCTTCAACTGATGTTTTTATTTATTACATCTGTGACTGGGTAGGGAAATACTCCCAACTCGACCGAGAGAGCGTTTGCCACTTTGAGAACGAACGACGCGCGTTCCTGCGTTACCCGCCGTGCAGTCGTGACCGTAGTTTTGCTCGGTTTAGCCTCTGTCGTGTTTGTAATCTCAGTGTTCGCGTCACTGTGTCAATTGCGTTTTACATGAACCGTCATGAGACATGAGAGTTGGTTTTGGATCTTGGGCGTACGGTTGTGAGTGAATATTTTTTGTCTGTCTTTGACTAGTGACATAGTGGACAATTGTCGCGAATTTAAGCTCAAGTAAAAGTGAAACTGTGTGCTCTCGGTTTTCAATGCTGCGAGGCTGCAGGAGCGTCAATTCAAGCTCCTGAGCCTTTTTATCAATTGTATAGAACATCGTCCGGGTCATCTGCGCGCGTGATTGTCACAGCTGATGGACCACGGAGCGATGGATAGCTCGTCCGACCACAGCAGTCGTGGCAGTCCTGTAACAGCCAGTCCCAAGCATCCTCACAGTCCGTCGGGTCAGCTCGCGTCTCAACATCACTCGCAACAACATCCTCCGTCGCATCAGTCCCATCCGCGTGATCAACTTCGTGATCTGCAGCAACAGCAACAGCAGCAACAACTGCGAAGTGTCGCTACGCCGGGCTCACCGACGCGCGGCTCACCACCGCAGGTGCAGCCACTGAGCCCACCGCCACTGTCGGCTGGTGCTGGCCCGGGTGGATTGTCCGGCGGATTACCGGGCATGGTGCCGAGAATGCCGGGTCTGCCACCGCCCGAGTTGCGCCTGTTGGGCCAGCTCGGTGGAATGCTTGGTGGCCATCACGGCTCACCGCTCGAATTCATGGCTCATCACGGTGTTTTACCACCCAGATCTTACAACAGTCCACCGCCCATCAGCTCCAGCGATCCCACTGCCAATGAGTGCAAACTTGTGGATTATCGTGGACAAAAAGTCGCGGCTTTCATCATTGCTGGCGACACAATGCTCTGTTTGCCACAGGCATTTGAATTATTTTTGAAGCATCTCGTTGGTGGTTTGCACACAGTTTATACCAAGCTCAAAAGACTCGATATCGTGCCACTCGTGTGCAACGTTGAGCAAGTCAGGATTCTACGTGGACTTGGAGCTATTCAGCCTGGAGTTAATCGGTGCAAATTACTCAGCTGCAAGGACTTTGATGTGCTGTACAGGGACTGCACCACAGCCAGGTATATGTCTGCAAATTTTATCCTTATTCCGGTTTTTAATAGAAAATAAATTCAGGGATATTCTTTTTTCCATTCGCGTTTTTAAATTGTGTGTTTGGCAGTGTGTTTTTGTGTGTATATACATTATCATATACAAATTGTTGGTATATAGACTGCTGACAGACAGCAAGATCGCGTTTGCGATCACACTCGTTGATAAGAGACTTCCTCGAGCCTTGGGGTATATTTTCTTCATGTATAAAACGTCTACACTGCGCGATGCGTGCCCATATATTCCCCATATATATATATTTTCAATGTGTAGATATACATGTGCAAATAAGTCGTATATATCCGCGTATAGAGATCTTGTGATGTTCTTCTTGAGCTCGTGCGCTCGCCGACAACAAAACGGAAGCTCGAATCTTCGCGTACATTAATAATGCGCGATGTCCCCTCGAGGCAACGCTTCATCTTCGCTCGCTTTTGGCTGCCGCAGAAGCTGAATAATATACTTTAATTGCAACGCCTTTTCTCACTGCGTATCTTTTGCTTATATTCGCTTTCAAACCGCGATTCTGTGCGCGCAATAGAAATATACGTAATTTCGGTAGATTTTTTATTATTTTTTGCCCCGTCTGAAATCTGTGCAATCTGCGGAAAATATATATAACCAGCTGCAAGTCAGAGTACCAACACGTGCCATTGTTTCTTGCACTGTGTGCTCTATACTCTCCAATGTGTATAATACATCCTGACGCCAACAGGTGTCCCTTTCACGGCTGTTTCTCCGAATGAATCGTCCCCAAACAACGTCGAGGGCTATATACTATCGCTGGCTTACCCCACCCACGAGTCAGACGAAACGGAATGGTAAACGGAACGAGGGGATCCCCAAATGCCCGGGAAAATTTTGTCTCTTCTGAATTTCTCCACTTGAAATTGGCGTTTTATCGAGTGTTTAGTGGCTTATATATTTATTATGTTGGTTTAGCTGTTCGTTAAAAAATTTTTTTCATCTTGGAATTGATGGCAAAGTTGTTTTTATTTGGAAATTTTGATTTGTCGAGTTGTGGCGCACGATGACAATTGTTTGTCAGTCCGACTGTATACTGTGTATTGCTGTCCTGGCAACGGAAACAGATTCAACGAGGGAGAGAAAGTGTCTCTAAGAATATAGGGAGATTAAACAATCTGGTGTAGTAGAGCTCTGCGGGCCGTCGGCTCGTGCGGATCGACTATATGCATACACTCGCAGTATTTTCGCGTTATTCGACAACTACGGTCGCTATGTTGGGTATAGTCTGTGTCTTCCCTGTCATGTTGATGTTTTCATCGAGCTACTCTAACCTCGGTAGAGCGTATCAAGGCACTCTATTGCATGATGGACCGCTGGAGTCGTGTTCAAACGCGTGTTCTCAACGTTACAGGGCAGCCGGTGCCACCCACACTGCAATCACCCTTTGGCTACTCGGTTATATGTATAGTCTCACGATTCGAGGGGGACTTGCAACATGCCTGGCACTGACTCTAACCATTGTAGTAATTAAAAGAAATTTTTTTTTCTTTGGGTTTTCACACGCAGATATATATGAAAAATGGAAAATTGACTTTTAAGAGAGTGACAGCCGTGAGTTATTTGTAATTTATTTAATAGATATTTCTCACCCTTTAATATTATTAATCATTTTTTAATGAATTAAAAATCGTTAGTCGTGATTTTGTCGTTTTAAAAATTCTTTTTATACATTTTATAGTGTGAGCATTAAAATTTTGATGGTTATAATTTTTGGAAGAAGAAACGTTGTTGTAACTTTTTGATTCTACTATACTTATTAGAAATTTTCTTTTTTTCATTACATTTGCAATTTTTTGCCTCTGTGTGTGCGTGCTTCCGCTCAAACTGTTACACATTTTCTATTAATTTTTTTTATACGACAATTTTCGCTGTTATTTCCAGTTTAATGACTATTTGTGGTGTACAGATCGAGTGAAAAATAATTGGATGTAATTTAAATTCCGATTGGAAAAGGGGGGAAGAGTTTCTTTTTTTTTCCGTTTATAATTTCATAGCTGTGAAAATTTAATGCAAATGCAGAAGTGCATAATGAAATATTGTGGGTAATAAGTGTTGGTAGAAAAAAACAAAATAAAGGAGAATACTTGTGTGCAGGTTTATATAGCTTTTTAAGATGATGCATATACAGTTTGGCGTAAAATCTCATTGATGATATCAACAAAATAAGTGCGCGCATTTCGCTCATGTGTTAGTTCACTCTGTATAATTGATCCGTCTATCAAAAAAGATATGCGGGATTGTTAATTTTCTGTAGATATATATATACCACGATTGTGTGATGGTGGAATAGTAGAAGAATAATAATAACACATGGCTTTTGTCTGTTGAGAGTCTAATGAGTCGAGTCAATTATATTAATTAATTTACCTAACCAAGTTAAATGAACAATAAAGGTCGACGGTGTGCGTTAGGATAATTGGTGTATACTGTGCCTCAATCATCAGACAGTGCGCTGCGATGGGAGACAAAAGAAAAATTAAAAAAGGAAGAGATATTAAGAGAGAAAAATAAAAATATTCAGTATCTTAACACTTGAATTGTATATTTTCGAAAGAAGCAAGGGGATAAAATGCAATTATAATCCTAATAATAATATATATCCATGTATATTTTATGTACTATTACCTTACATTGTGAATATACGTGGGAGTGTACGCGAGGAGGGTAATTCTATGCGCTATTAGCCGTTTAATTATAAAATTGTGCATAGATTAATTGGCTTCTGTAATGGGCCCAACGCAGACCCATCAGAAATACATATTGCAAGACAGAGAACAAGTGATGTCTAGCTATTATTAATATTTATTTCCCGTCGTTTATAATTATTTTTTTTTTATCTCTTATGCCTTTTCCTGTCTCATTTGTTCTCTCATTTGTGCCATGCACTGCGCACAGCCTATTTATATGAGGCTATTATATTCAGAGAGACTCTTGTCGGCAATGATGACCTTTCTGACTATATATTAGCATGCACTCGTGAAAAATCACGGCTGATCAATTCTCTGTGTAATATCACTTTATGGTGAATTATACATGTTGAGATGAAAGTTTTTTGGCAGATGCAAAAGGGGTTGATAGGATGCTTTCGCTATTAGTCGTGACCGTGATCGTATAAGGAAACACAACTGAACAACATACATCCGGTGCATTTCGATAAATCATCCACATATACATGAGTTACGGTCAATAAAAATTACCGTGCGCATGAAATAATTATCTTTGCTGTTAAATTCACTCGATTCTCATAATTTTTTTTACTCCTTCATGTGATTCCAGAAGCATTTATCTTGATAATTCATTATTATAGTTATTTCTAATGAATAAAAAATTTATTTGTACATGAAAAATAATAATTGAATGTGTGGGAAATCGATTTATAGACAGTAGTTTTGATTGTAGGCCGTGATAGAAAAAAATTATGGTATTTTTTGAAACATATATATTAAAGTGGCGCAAAGAATCGAGTTTTTTTGGTTTTTCAAGTCTCGTATTATCAAAAAAAAATCATAGTTTATCGTGTTTTAAGAGCCCTCTACAAAATTAGCTCAATACGAGTATTTTTAAAGGCCTCTCACGAAATTTGATATCTGCAAGAATGATCAAAATATGATTTGTCAACAATTTTTTTTTTTTTTT